>JAAAKL020018927.1:0-10041 GCA_010016065.2 Carybdea cf. marsupialis auct. non (Linnaeus, 1758)
CACTTTGCAACTATTTGGTTGATTGAAGTTACATTCTTTTTGAACAGTCAACTTGTCAAACAAGACTTTACGAGTACCGTAATATTGACGTCCGTCATATCACGTGTTACACAAATTATACAACCTTGCCTTACTCCTACTTCAACCATAGATCACTATGTAATATTGACGTCTGTCATATCAAGTATTACACAAATTATACCCCCTTGTCATTTTTTATTCATTTATTAAATTCTAAAGTTTAGATTAACAATGACTACCTTGGCAAATGGTGTGACTGCTTTCTTTCCATTCTTTTACGCTGCCACTTTACATGGGGGGAGAAAAGGACTTGGTCTACACTTCCGAAAAAATATCTTTTATAAGAAAATAACCCCGTGTAAAGACACTTGCCTATCATTAAATTCCTTGTAAAATTTTTAAAAGGACTTACTGTGTATCCTGTATTAACTGAATAGTCAAACAGCTGGCATATCTATCTGTGCGTTAAGATTAAAATAAACCCATAAATACACTTCAACTAAGAGCTTTCGATATTATCTTCATCAGTTCCTGCAGCAGAAATTGATGAAGATAATATCGAAAACTCTTAATTGAAGTGTATTTTTGACTCTATTAACTGATATATAGGCCTACTATCTAAATATTTAATTTGTTTTTCATTAAAAAACTTCTAATCATAGAAATAAGTTGTTGTGTCTTCCAGGAAATTACATCTATATTCAACACTTTGATGCTTCTGGAGACTTAGGAACCAGGGGGCACTGGGGGGACATGCCCCCCCGATTTTGCGTAAGCATAGAGTGCCCTTTTAGTCACAAAAGTGCTCCTTGCGCCAAATAATGTCCCTTGAGTCAACAAAAAGGCTCCTTAGTCAACAAAAAGGTCCTTTAGTTATCATCTCTTCAGTTAAAAACAGTCAGTTTAAACATTTTTTTGTACACTGTAACCATATCACACGAATGGGGGTTGCTTTGTAGGCTTGTAGGCTATGGGCGCCCAAAAAGTGGCATTTTAACGAAAATTAAATTCGAAATTCAATGAAAGGGATTAAAGATGAATAAGATGTCCTTTAAGGAGATCTTCTGAGAGCGTAATTGAAGATAGTGACCTACATAATGTAACAAATGGCACATGGTGAATTGAAGACATATGAAAGAATTCTCTCCTTTTACAATATTTGGGTTTTAGTGCAATTTATTGAGGAGTTTAATAACAAAATGTTCATCACAACTAGAGATGTAGGGGCCAGGGGGGCACTGGGGGTACATACCTCCCAAGATTTTGTATCAAACAAAAACTGCCCCTATTGGTCAGAAAAGTCTCTTCTAGTTTTACTTCAATTGTGTTTACTCTCATTTAATCTCATTTGGTCACGTCCAAAGTTAAAGTTATCAGGCATTATTTGCTGTGGATCATGTATCACATAGCAAAGTGCCCTTTTTGTGAAAAAGGTGTCTTTTGATTGTTGTGCCCCCCCTCAATTTGACACAAAATTGGCCAGGAAGCCCAGAGTCTCCTGGGCTGCAGCCCATATCATGTAGGCCTACCTTCTAATCCAGAATACTTCCTGAAGTCCTTACATATAAAAATATAAAAACTTTATATCCAAGAGGGCATAAACAAATTGTTTTTCATCTCTTAATAACAGTACTGTCAAACATTGATCTTTTACAGAAAAGGTCATGAAAAGCTAGATAAACATTCATAAATAGAGTTTTTACTTACCAGCCGCATTTGTTGAAATCAATGAATACTTCACCAATCCATTGGCACCACTATCCTTGTCACTGGCAGCTGCAACTGCAACAATAGATGGTATATCTGCATTTTCTACTACATTACCATGGAAAACATCCTTATCAAATTTTGGTGAATTGTCATTCACATCCCTCACATTGATGTAAACAGAAACTGTGGCGAACATCCTTGGCTCTCCATAATCAGTAGCAATAACTTGAAGAACATAGTGCTCCTCTTCCTCGTGGTCCAGCTTTTGTTTCAAGTACAAAGCCCCTGTTGCCTTATCTATGGAGAAAATGGAACTGGCTGCTCTGCCCATGGAGTACATTACCTGCCCATTTCTACCAATATCTTCATCAGTGGCCATAACAGCTCCTACCCTATGACCAATGGGTTCATTCTCAGAAACTGAAAAGCTGTAAAATTGTTTATCGAAAGTTGGAGAGTTGTCATTACAATCCAAGACATTGATGGTAAGTTTCAGGGTGGACGAAAGAGAACTAGTTCCCTTACTCTTTGCAGTGATAATTAGTGTATATGAACCAATTTTTTCTCTATCAAGGACTCCATTAACCAAAAGATTTCCATTTACTTGCATGCGAAACATACCACCTGACGGAGTACCATAAATGACTCCTCCATTGTCAACATCCACTGCAGTAGCTTTAAACACTCTTGATCCCAGAGTAGCATTTTCATAAACATATGCAAGATCTGAGCCTTTTAAGAACCTTGGTGCATTATCATTTAAATTGACCAACTTTATAGTCAAACTACAGCCGGAGGTTCTTGGTTGAGGGCCATTAATATCAACAGCATACAGTTTCAAGGTATACAGATGTGAGTCACTTTCATAATCAAGAGCTCTCAGTGTAGAAACAACTCCCGTGTCTTCATTAATGTTAAATATTCTCCCTATATTTCCTTCTACAATAAAATACTTGATCTTTGGATTTCCAATTGTGTAAGTAGCACGTACACTTATTACAAATGAACCTGGTAGGTTATTTTCATTCAATGATGCAGAATACTGCTGTTTTTCAAACTTGATATCACTTGTCAAAAGCCCATACTTAAACACAATAAGATTTGTTGTAGTGCTTAATGGCACAGTTCCCTGATCTGTTGCAGTGATGCTGATATTAAAGAAGACATTAGGTACTATATTTAGACTGGATTTAACAATAACTCTACCATCAGTGCTCCCAATTTGAAAAAGTTGTTTATATGAGGATGAAATCTGATACTTAACCTCTCCATTCTTCCCAGAGTCATAATCATCAGCTCTGACTGTTGTTATCACTGAGCCAACTTTTACATTTCCTTGAACAGCAACTGCATTATGAGAAATAAATCTTGGGCTATTGTCATTTTGGTCTTTCACCAAAACAAGGAATTTTTTAAATGTAACTTGACGATCCTTTAAAAGTTCTCCCTGATCTTCCGCTTTTATACTTATGTTATATATTTTTTGCTTCTCTCTGTCAGGGCTAAAATTCATAGACACTCTGCAAGTATCCGAGGTAATACTGAACTCATCTGTAATACCATCACTCTTAACAAGTGAGAATTTGATGTCACCATTAACACCAGTATCCTTATCTGATGCTTTGCATTGACCTATGATGGTGTTGGCATTCACATTTTCAGTGACTGTAAAAGAAACAGGATCATTTTCAAAGATAGGTGCATTATCATTTGTGTCAGTAACTGTAATATCTATGGTTGATGTTGTAGCTTTAGGAGGAACTCCTTTGTCTGATACACTGATAATGAGCCTATAATTCTTTACAGTTTCATAGTCAAGTCGTTTTGAAATGGTCAAAACTCCATGACTTGGATTTATTCTAAAATGCATGAGGCTATTACCTTCCTTGATAGCATATTCCAACTCAGCATTCTTTCCTGAGTCCTCATCAGTAGCATTCATTGCTGCCACTAAGCTACCAATCTTTTTATCTTCACTGATAGATACTTTCTTAGGATTATTAAGAAACTTTGGTGCATTATCGTTCTCATCTAAAACTGTAATAATGCAATGAGCTGATGACTTTAAAGTTCTGTTTTTTCTGTCCAAGACATTGACAGTAATATTATATGTCAATCTAACTTCATGATCTATCTTCCCCTTAACAGTAATCACTCCAGTCCTATCATCAAGTAGAAAGTTTCTCTTTACCAATAAATCTCCATTCATTTCGAAGAGAAACTGTGCATTTTCTTGAGCATCGGGGTCGATAGCACTCAACTGCAAAATAACTGTGCCTATTTTGGCATTTTCCATGATATCAGTGATAAACTTGGTACTTGCAAACACTGGGCCATTATCGTTTTCATCCTGAATATTTACATGAACTGTGCAGAAATCTCTTGATGAAGAATCACTTAAGTAATATGCTTCTAGCCGTACTGCAAGTTTACCAGTTCCCCTATGAAGAATAATAGCTTCCCTGTCAATATCCCCTTTTGTTTTCAAGCTACCTCTTTGTGTCAATGATAGCCAAGGCTGATCATTTGCAAACTTAATTCTCCACTCTCTGATGACAGTATGTAGAGTAACATTACCAATAAATGTACCTTTTTTCACATTCTCCATTAAATTAAATGAATAAAATTTTTGCTTGAAGATTTTTACATTTTCTGTGCTGTGATTTACATGGACAAAGACTACTGTCTGTGACTTTAGCATTGGTTCTCCATGATCATGAACTTCAATGGACAAATTGTACAGAGCCTTGGCATGAATCAGTCCCATTGATGCTTTGACGTACAAAGTTCCATCTGGAAATAAACCAAATAAATTATCAACATTTCCTTTAAGAATATTAAGTGTATATTGCCCATTCACATCTCTGTCTAGATCTGTAACATTCAGTTTCAGAATGTGACTGTTAACTAATATATCACTGTTTACCCAAACAACATGCTCCTTGGCTGAAAACACTGGCCTGTGATCATTTTTGTCCACTACCTGGATTGTAACAGAAACCTCTGTATGTTTGGATGGCATGCCATGATCAGAAACTTGTACTACCAGTTCAAATTTACTTTGTTTTACATTTGTTAACAGATGAGCCAATGATAATACTCCTGCTTCTTGATTGATGGAAAAGTAACCGAAGTGTCCACTGAGAAGTTTAAAGCTCAGTTTTGAATTCTGTCCATAATCAAAATCAGCTGCTTGTATGGTTCCAATCACTGCCTCAACTGATGCATCCTCTGCAATATGAAATATAGAAGAATCTACATTCACAAGTGGGGCATTGTCATTCTCATCATCCACAAAAATGAGAACACTTGTTCTCCCTAATATTGGCACACTGTCATTAGACTTAGCTAAAACAGTTAAATTAAGTGATTGGACAACTTCCCGGTCTATTACCTTGGCAACTACTATGTCTCCTTGTTTTGTAATGTTGATGTAATGTCCTGGATCTCCATCAGTAATCAGGTATTCTACTTCTATGACTTGATTTAACTCCAAAAATATTTGGACCCTTCCAATATTTGAGCCCACAGCACTATTCTCTGTGATGTGGAAGGAATAATGATCTCTCAAGAAAACTAAATGTGAAACAGTTTGTGTATAATAAACAAATACCTCAGAATTTTTTGGTGACAAACGTTTTCCACCATCTGTAGCAGTGACAATTAAATGATACCTCTGCCCTGGTTGTGGTGCCTTTTGGCATAGGATCTCTCCAGATGTAGCATTTTGCCGGAAGGCACCATTGTCATTTCCACTAAGAATAGTATAAGAAATAGCTCCAAACTTTCTAGAATCTGGATCCACTGCTTTGACTTGCACAACATGCCCGCATGGTTGTGCAGTATCTAAGACAGCATAGTATCTATCTGAAATAAATACTGGTGCATTATCATTTAAATCTATAACTTGTACCTCTACAGCAGACTTGCTACACAACTTTGGTTCACCATTATCACATGCACTGACATAAAATTCTACCTTCTGAACCAGTTCATAATCTAAAGTCTTCATGAGCCGTACCTCTCCACTAGCAACGCCCACCTTTACCGTTTGACGAAAGCGCATGCTTTCATGTGCAAGTTGATACGTCACGGCACCATTTGCACCCGCATCAAAGTCACGTGACAAAACTGTTAACAAAACAATTCCAGGAACTGCAGTTTCTGAGATGCGGGTAACGTAACGACTTTGATTAAACCGTGGCGCATTGTCATTTTCGTCTTTAATTAGAACTTTAAATAATATATCCGTCTTCTTTCTCGGGGACCCTAGATCATGAGCTGACAGCTTCAAATCAATATTTGCTTTATCCATAGATTCGCGATCAAGCATTTTTGTGCTCGTTGTTATCAGGCCTGTATCCGCTGAAATTGAAAACCAGTTTCGCTCGTTTCCAGCAACGATTTCATATTTTACTTTCCCATTTAAGCCAAGATCACAATCTACTGCCTTCACCTTCCCAACATAGGATCCTCTTGGTATATTTTCGGTGATAGTCGCAGAGTGTGCGTTTGCCGTAAACTTAGGAACACAGTCGTTCACATCCTGAACATCAATGAGTAAATGAAGTACAGTGAACAAGCGAGGAGCTCCATTATCCGACACAATCAACGATAAATTGTACCGGTCTTGCTTCTCGCGATCAAGTTCCTTGTTAACAAGTAAAAAGGCAATTAAAGTTTTTCCTCGCTTTCCTGCGAATGTGTTTAAGCGGAAAACACTCAGCTCGTTTCCTTGTGATATTTTCACACTTAACTGCTTATTCATGTCAGCTGAGTCTGCATCTTCGAATGACAAGAATTGTACAATATGTCTCAATTTGCTATCCTCTTTTACTTTGATTGGATTCTGAAAAACAGAAGTGCTTCTAGGTTTATTGTCATTGACATCCAGAATATTTAAATGTACTACAGCCCTACTTTCTAAGGGGGGTACTCCGTTGTCCTTTGCAATAACAGTAATAGCAAATGAGGACTGTAGCTCGCGATCAAGTTTCCTCGAGGTCTGCAAAGTCCCCAATTCTCGATGTATTTGAAAATACAGATGACTCTGACCCTTATTATCAACATGGATGAAATAGCTGATTCTTCCATTTTCCCCCAAGTCCCGATCAGTACTATTTAGAACGGCAACCGTGCTACCTACAGTTGCATTTTCATAAATGCTAGCTTTAAATGAAGTTGGATTCAACAGAGGATGTTCATCATTGGCGTCAAGAACTGTTATATTTAAAATACAAGATCCACTCAGAGGTTTTTGCCCGTGATCGATTGCTGACAAGTGTAAAATATAACTTGAGACAGTCTCACGATCTAAACTGCCAGTTACGTTCAGTTGAAGAAAACTTGCGCTTCCTTGTGGATTGTCGACAACCTCTAACGAAAATTTTCTGTCACTGTTTCCTTTAATTATTCTGTAAGTAAGCTCACTATTTTTTCCAATATCTAAGTCAATTGCTCCATTTAAAGGGTATAAGCTTCCGATGCTGTCAGATTCAGGGATTGCCAATTGAAACACATATTTAGGAAAAACCGGTGCATTATCGTTTGCATCAAGAATTCTGATCTTTACCTCTGTAGGGTAAACTGGTTCTGATGACAACACAAGTAACACGAATTCTGGAGTTGTCAAAGATTCTCGATCGATCTTTCGCTTAGTATAAATACGGCCAGTTGTTGGCTCGATTTTAAAATTCTCTTGATTGCTGTCAGAAAATCGATAAGTAAAATTAGTTCGTGTCGTCAACTTGCCCACGAAAGTATTTGGCTCTAGCTCCTCAAAAATTTCAAAGTACTCTGTATAGTGATTCCAACTGACTGGAACAAGTGATAACGTAATTACAACAGAAATCAGAACAAATCTCATCGTAACTTCTCCAACAGGGCATGACTTGGTTGTATCTTAACTTACTTCCCTACCTTGAATTATCACGCTAGTTAAAAACATCAATGACCCAGTAAATCGAATACAGCTAGATAGATCGAACATCATTCTAGAGCTTACTCATGCCGTGTTAATCCAACACTAATGGCAAGGAAGGATCAATGAAGGCGAAAATCCAATGTCCAGACAAAAGCTTGCTAGTAACTTCAGCAGAAATCCAAGTTGCGTTGTCCCTGATCTGTCTAATGGTCCCTTTGTAATTTCAGCATCTAACTTATAATCGCGTTGTAAACAAAATAAAATAAATAAACCACAATAAAGTTTGTTTACAATCGTATCCCGCTGCATCTCCCACTGCGTCCATAAAAACTGCAAACTCCGAGAAACTAGCTTCGGAGTTTGAGGTTTACTATCCCAACAGCTAAGATTTGTAAAAATCTGTCAATCAAATTACTCTGAAATCTTATGAGTGATCACAATTTCACGGACTGAAGCACAATCTACGGAATGGAGGCCAGCCTATTCAAGTAGGCACAAAAAATTGATCGCTTCCAGTCGAGAATGACAAATAACCCTCCATGAGCAATAGAATCGATAAAGCTTATCATAAGATCCCTTTTCATTCATATTTAGGCTTCAAACACATATTTTGAACTTAAAAGTGACATGAAATAACCGATCCGGAAAGTACGCGCACCATCGTTGTCAGCTTCAGAAAAATCTTAAAATGGTTAGCGACTACAATCGAAAATAAATAAAAACCTGTCATTAATTCCTGCATACAGCAAGGCGGATGTCATTCAAGGTAATAAACAACATTACACCATTCTTGGTGGGTGGAAATAGGATATTTATAGGGCTAAGATGAGTTAAGGCTTCAGTAGTTTCCTGCGGTGAATGGCGGATACTAGATATGGCTCTCTCGCCTCGAGCTCTCGTTTCATACCGTTTGGGAGCTACAAGGTCGAAACCACATTTAATGATACAGCACTCTTCATTCCTTAAATATCTTTAAAGATATCGTTTCCTAAAAACAGTGCACTTGATATTATGCACGTTCGCATTTCACATTAAGTTTTGCTGTGTCCACACACGTCATCGATAAAGATCTACTTCTAACGTGGGAAAATGTGAAACTAAAATGTTTTTCTCTCTACCCTAACCTTCGCCGAAACTGGAACTATTATTCATCTTCAGAGTATTAAATCCCGAAAGTGATCCTACTATCCATTTATCCATCCAATAATCTCATATGTTTAGACGTTAGTCTCCTCTTCCAGAATTATAGGATCTGTAGAATCTTTAGGACCCTATCGTTAGGGTCATTTAATGTCAAAGGTGCGTCACCCCTTCACCCCATTAATCTCGCCCCTTACTCCTCAAGGCTGCACAACGAAGGGCACATCCATCTCACTTGTCAGACAACATAATGAAAATGTAGTATGGCCTCCGAGAGATCAATCGGGGAGTGATCTGATTTGATTTGTGTCAAATGACAACATCGCATAAGTTTCACAGGTGTATAGTGCAGTGTTGTCAAGACGAGTGCAGGACAGGAGGCAAGGGGAAAGGTCTGGGTCATCACTCAGGGGAAGCGGGCACGGGTGAGGGTTCTTCTCTAGAGATGTTAAAACGTTAATAGCTTGTAAGACATGTTCAGGTTCTTTCCTAGCGGTCATGACACTTTACCATCCACTTTACCATTTTGTAGAAAATAGGCCATTCTTGTTTTTCATGACACCGTAGCAATGCCCCACTCGGCTAGCTCTCTATTGCGCTCTCTGTTATTTTGTTCATTGATTACAGTACTTTAATAACCAAATTAAAGCCACAATTCAAGTAATAGATGACACAGTAGAGCAACAGAGTGATTGTACTTGGTTCGAGGTAATTTCTAAAGACAGGTGCTTGAAAGCAAATGATCGCCGCAACGCAAATCATCATAAACTACATCAATTTAAAACCAGATTACAGTCCTTGGTTCACTTTTCTTGTTGAAAGTTATCAAATATTGATGCTGGTTTCAAACTCATTATCGATAAATAGTATAAACTTGGAAACAATTGTACTCCATGATTGTAACTGACATAAGAAGGTCAAATGAAAGACAAGACAACGGGAAAATTCCTCTGTTTATTACTTAAGAATTTATGATACAGCACAAACATAAATTGGTTTTATTTCTCTTGTCCTTGACAACTATTGAATAGTGGAAGTGCTATTAATGAAATGGATTTGACAGACTTCTGTTGGCACTTTTTGGGTTCTGCTCATAATCACGTCACTTTTAAAATCAGTCACAGAACACACTTAGTCCTATGCTCTGGAGAGAGAACCAGGTTCTGCGTATGTATGTATGTATGTATGTATGTATGTATGTATGTATGTATGTATGTATGTATGTATGTATGCATGCATGCATGTAT
>JAAAKL020018928.1:0-10041 GCA_010016065.2 Carybdea cf. marsupialis auct. non (Linnaeus, 1758)
AAGAAATAACTGTTTAGTTGGAAGTTGACAAGTATTAATTATTGAATATATTTACAGTCCTCTAATTAAATCGGCTAAAGTGTTGACTACGCTTGATAAGCGATCAAGGTTTTGCGACACTTTGTGAACATGCTTTGAGGCACAAAATAGTGAAAAATACTATAGCTCATCAATAAAAAAGGTTATAACTTTATATACTTTTAGAGTCTTTTTTGAAAGTTTTTACTTCATGATAATGTGACGGCCCTAGCAGGCCTAGCCGTCGTTACTCTGTGACGTTCTATTCCCTTTAGAAGCCTATATTTTCATTAACATAATCATGCTTCCAAGCCAACAAGATTAAAGAATTACATTATACTCTCTTTCAGTTGATATGGGAAACGAACACTGGATAAATACTGTCTGCCAAATTACTTCACCAGAAGTAATTTGATACTTGTTTGCACTTGCGAACATGCTTTGAGACACAAAATAGTAAAAAATATTATAGCTCATCAATAAAAGAAGTACAGTATACTCTCTTTGAGTTAGATCCACATGGGAATAGGAAGTCTGTCCCAATCGACAAATGCTCCAGTTAAGCCAGTCTCCCAAAAAGAAGGATAAAAGCAGAAAGAGATGAAAAAGCCCCACGAAATGAGGGAATATAAAATATTAGATGAAGGGAAAGACATCCAACGTCCTTAAATGCTCATACCCTAAGCGAACATCAGAACTTGTGAAAGTACAAAGAAACACAAGAGTGTTACTGGAATCATCAATCATCAGATAAATGTTTCGTTGGAAAAGTTTGACCTTTTAGCTTTTAGATTCGCAACTGAAGACAGTGTGCAAACGTTTTCTTCAAAGTAAATTTCACCAAATTCACTACAAAAGTGTATAGTAATTCCTTTTTTTATCTAACAGCGTGATGATAACCACCCTTTTATTATGGAACAGTGAGTTCTTAGGCGACAAATATGCGCACCCTTTTGGCATAAAATGGTAACTTTTACACATTTAGAGTGCTACTGCCGCAATGCCATACTAGACTAATAACAGGTAATTAAGTTTCCGTCATCTGATCTATTATCTATAAGAGACCATTTAATGAAAATTTCTGAAATATTGATAGCTTGTAAAACTTGGTGTAAAAATTTCCTAACTACCCGTGGTACACACCTGCAGCATGCCGTGATAAGAATATTTTCTATTTCGAAAACGAAAGTTAAACAGCTTTTCACCGATTTTTGAATATAGAGCAGACCGCATTTGTTTGTATCCCCCGACAGAAACACTTTTATTTGTCTTAGGGAGGTCTGGTAACTAAAAGACCATCCGTCCTGTAGTCGTTTTTAGTCTTTTGTTGGGCTGCTGTTCATGAGCTGCCAGTCAAGGAAATATATCTTCGATTGGGTTCGTTTTTCTTTATCACTATGTTCTACATACTCTGCCTAACACGTACGTAATACTAATGATATTCACTATTCTATTCTCCTTGTAGGTATACTTACTATGTTTGCTATATCAGACCTATACGTCAAGAGAGAGACCAGTGCCGTTAGATTTTTTAGACCATGGTGGGACTTGATAGCTGACTACTTTATCAAGGGTTTATTGGTTTTAACTTTGGTAGCCTTTGCTCGTGTTACACTTTCTGATGGAAACAGTGTTCATTGTGTTGGAGTAACAGAAAAATACGATTATTTCACAACGAAGTATATCAACTCTAGATGCAGTTACTTGTTTGAAGGGCATATAACGGTCTACTTCCCTTACATGCTGTTTCTTCAATGGACATTTTATAGTGTTATTCAACATGGATGGTTGGCGTTGCCGGCTTTTTTCACCAAACTGGAGGCTTTTTATCACATCTTTACTGAGATGTGTACAGTACGACCAAGGTATTATCGGAACCCTAATACGTTTCAAATGGTATCCGAACTGGCTTATAGTTCAGAAAACATGCAAAAGATAACTGTTCTTCACTGCAAATTATTGTACCTATTAACTGACAGCAGCTTTCTGGTTACAACTTATAAAATTAAAATGGGCGTTTTATTCCTTTTCTCGATAATATCTTCCCTAGTTTGTCTTTGGACAATAGCCCAAGTGCAAGGATTTCCATTGAGTTATCCCTGCGATTTACCGGCTGGGGAAAACGCTCTTGCAATACCAAATCTGTCCTGCCAGGTCCCGTCTGCCATATTTTTATACGGTTTAATGATGATGAATGTTCTGCTAGTACTAGGCATCACCATCCTTGCCTTTAAAGGACTGGTGTGGCTAGTTAAACAACATCTATTCTCCGATTACAAAGAATTTCTTGGATTTGCTTTTGAATATTACGAGGGAATGCCAGGATTTGGAGACTTTGTGTTTTGCGTCTTGCTAGTCCGGGAGAATATACACGATGGGCAGATAATGTTTGATACTATCACAGCTTGTATCAAGGGACAAGCCAAAAAGTTCAAGCGCTTTAACTATAATAGGAGGGGAACCGTTGAACAGCCTACAGTTATGGGTGTTCCAACGAAAGTTCTTGAGGACAGTAGACACTTTGTTCGTTGGATTGCGGACCAGCTTGGACTGGAGCAAGTTGATAATGCCCAAGACAGCAACCACCTTTTCAATGCAATAGTATGCATCCGTGATAGTCTCGGTACAGTGGATGTGGATGTGAACTGCAGTATGCGTTCGATCATAGTCGAGGAAATAATAAGGAATC
This sequence comes from Carybdea cf. marsupialis auct. non (Linnaeus, 1758), assembly GCA_010016065.2. Lineage (NCBI taxonomy): Eukaryota > Metazoa > Cnidaria > Cubozoa > Carybdeida > Carybdeidae > Carybdea > Carybdea cf. marsupialis auct. non (Linnaeus, 1758). The sequence goes on from JAAAKL020018928.1 coordinate 2,708, forward strand.
CTTTCCGTTTTAAAACTATGATCGATCAGGACACCAATGTGCCGAATTACAGAGACTTTGCACAATACTTGACCATGGAATCAACATTCGGAAATCAGTATACGTTGATGGCAGCTGCCAATTTGCTGCAAGTCCGCCTGGTAATCATACATTGTCATCCATCTAAGGACGTCAAGGAAGTATTTCTGCCGTACAAGGATGGAAAGCAGTGTTCCAGGGAAGTAAAAGATACCAGGTTTTTGACATTTGCGAGTCCACATTTCTTTCATGCAACTATTGACTTGCCACTGAAGCCCGACTGGCCATCGATCCTTGCTAAGAGAAAGATGTATGCTACTGATTCTCGTTTTCGCGCAGATATGCGCAATGCGGCAGTTCGGTGTGTCAATAGTCTTAGTATGTCTAACAGTATGAGAAAGATAAACCCTTACCTTATGAATGAAGGAGAGGATATTATTGCTATCGAAATGCCAGTAATGGGAGTGAAAAGAGCACGAAATCTAAAGGGTTGATTTTCGTGAGCTAATGTAGCATTAGTTTCAGAAAGTTTGACTTTTCTTGCCCACAGATCGAGCTCTCTAATTATCTTTTCATCCTTTAAACTAGGCTAGTTTGACATTTTCTTCTCGTTGCCTTGAGGAGATCGACGTATGTGTGCGTACGTAAGTTTAAATCTACAATGGTCGCAGAGCAAAATTTTCGAGCCTAAGACCCCCTATCCAGACACGAGTAATTAGGGGTTATAAAAATGTCCTCACTGGAAACATCCTGATGGAGTTTGATGCAAGTTCTATAAAACACAGGTCATGACACTCCAATGACACAGTGAACCAAACGCATGGACTCCATTTTGGAGTCTTAGCCTTTTGGAATATAATATTGCCAGCGAGGATAACTGAGCAATGTCAATTTATGATGAAAACAAGATATTCTTACTTTGTATTCCCTCGGTAAAAGAGGCAATCACCTTGAGTTGGAACTCGGTTTCCACTGTGATGTTGATATTTCATTTGTTATCAAAGTTGTCATCAGAGCTAATCTGCAAGACACACAAGTTGGACTCGTACTCTTCTCCTGACTTTGTCTCAACTATAAGCCACAGAAGTGCAAGTTTATAGCCCAAGTGACACAAAAGGATTCACTTATGAATCAGATTAATAAATCAATCCAAATCTGTTGAATTTGTATAACTACGTGAGATTTATTCATTAATCTAAGTGTGACTATTAAACACGTTTGATAGCGGACATTGGTATAGACTTGATTTTACTGCAGGTTTAAGTTTTGGGTAAATATCTTAAGTTGATCAGCTGAAGAAAGGAAGACAGAGAAGAAGGCACGAATAGTTAGTAAGTTAGCAAAGGCAGCAAGGATGGCACCTCACATTGGGTATGCAGGGTGACATTTTGGTCCCATTTTTCATCATCCTTCGCGGTATGCTAACCATCCTACCCCCAGCCCATGCTTGAATACGCCCAAAGGGCGGACGACAGACCTTCATGTTTTAATGCATATCAGCTGTAGTGTTCTCTAAGGCCAAGACTTAATACTAAGACATCTGACCCTTTTCCCCACCTTCCCGTGAAATATCACATGTAAAATAACATTTTATCGTTCCATGAATATAAAAACTGGTGTCAGTCAGTCTGGCTACTTTCGTGTATTACTTAGTCAATAGCGGAATCTTAAAAAAATTATTCAAGGAGGCTACCTTTTGGGGGGGGGGGGATGTAGAGGACCTTCACAAAATGTCATCGAAGTACACTGTGTATGGAAATGTAAGGCTTACTGATACCGTTCTATTTCATATGATCCTATCAGCTACTTTGGCCTCGATAAATGGTAGGCTAAGAGTATAAAAAATGTATTCAACTCCCTCCCCTCCTGTTTTACAACCGTCCTCTTCGCACATTGACGCAATCTTGCACTGCTTCTGCAATTGAACTTCAATGAAAACTTTAATTTGCTACCATAGCCAAACTCACACGCTAGGTAGGGTAAAGTCAATCCGGGGGGGTGGACACAGTCTGAGGAACTAAGGTAAATTTACTACAACTTTGAGGGTAAATCGGTATGTGCACAGCAATGTATTGCTCCAATTAGTATTAAATTTCATTCATTGTATCTGGGGTACATCATTTAAAACTGATTTACCATCGGGGGGCGAAAATATTTGTAGGAGCCGTTGCCTCTATGCTCCGTCTGCGGCTACGGCCCTGCTTCTATATCAGGTGTAATGACATTGGCATGTTCTTTAAAGTGCCGGGAAGCATCATCGGGAAAGTCAAGCATCTGAGAATATAAATTGTGAACACATACAAAGATCTTGTCTGAATCCCTCTCGGCAGAGCTACCCAAGAAAATCATCCCTCTGTAAAACATATGACATATTGATGTAACGCATTAGACTTCTTCCTAGTCTGCACAAAGGTGATACACAGCAAGACCCATTCATTTATCAGGTGCATTTGATCGATTACATGGATTCATTAGACTAAAGACTCTTTTTACTGTTGTCACAGTGAAGATTTGTCACATTTTAAGATTTTTTAATTTATTGTGACTTGAGCTTATATTTCAACTGAAATCAAAGTTGTCATTTGAAATGATCTGCTACACACAAGTTGGTCTCTTGACTTTGTCTGAATCGTAAGCCATTGATATGTAAGTTTATATTTCGACTCAAATCAAAGTTGTCATCAGGACTGATCTGCCTTGATATCCTTATGAACAGGTGATAAAACAAAGTTGCCTCTGCTTTTCTTGTTGTCTTGTAAGAAATTAAAGTTTCACGGGAAATGCTGTTTACAGTAAAATAGGACCCAAAATGGCGCCTAGTCAATGGTTCTGACGTCACACAGGGTTGAGTGTCATGACCTGTGTTTTATAGACCTTGGTTTGATCCGGAGCTTTAAGGCACTAAAAACACCAGCTCAACCATTGCACCAAACAGAGCAATCATAGTCACAAGATAATCCGTAGTCTGGGAACTAACAATGGGCTATTGTGACGGATTATCTTGTGACTATGGTGCAATGAACAAGTTGACGGTTTGCGAGTTAAGGTTGTATATGAGTAATCAAGGTGGTGAAAACATAAAAAGGGATAGTCATAATAACAAATGAAGATATTGAAAACGAACTCTTATTTATGGGAAACTTTGGGGATTTTACTCTTCAAACTTTGCCTAGTCTGCTTTATCTGCATTCAGATTTGAGCAGTACTATTTGAAAGGCAGATCAAGGTTAATTGTCTTCATTTGATATTACTATTTCTACATGGTCAAATCACATTGATAGTTTTTTTCTGAAGTTAGGAAGTGTATTGACTTTCTACATGAGGCCTTTTACCTCGATTTGTTATTATAGCATAGCTGATTATAAAAGATTAATAGTGTACATTTTATTCATTGAGGTGGGTTCAATGGGTTGAAATATTGACTAAACGTCCTACAAATCAAAGCTGCTAAACTCTGTTACTGGTACAAAATAATTTCTCTCTGGGAGATGCCTCTAGGTCTACTCAATAAAGGCAGGATATTGTAACTAGGATATTATGGATCCGAAAATATCTTTTTTGAGTGAATGTATCCAACTGACAAGTCAAGCAAATCAAGCAAATGTTCTCCTTTGCAAGATTACCGACTATCCTCGTACAACAGTGCACATGCTGTATATTCATTTGGGGTGGTATAAATTCGTAAAGGTGTCCATAGACTGTTTTAGATTCAACATCTAAACAAAATGAAGTGCTATTTATTGCATCCACTAATGGAAAACTGTAGACGGTCCAGAGGAAATAGAGGAAGATTCGATTAAGTGAGTAAGGTGCTTTTATAGGTATTGATTTTTAACCCATTTCAGACTGGGTTATTTTTCGAGATTCCCAAGACTGAAGGGGGCAACTAGGCCCGCTGCTCTTGCAATTTTTCATACATAGATACGGAACTTGGCAAGCATTTTAATTCATATTTTTGCTAAAGAAAAATAGGTTTAATTTTAAAATTATTTTATTTTTCTGTTCACTTTTTATTTTTAGTCCTTTCAATGTAACTCAATACCTTGAAGTGGCAACCCTGCCTTGTATTGATCGAAGGATAAAAAAGGACAGTATTCGTTAACACACAAATTGAAAGTCACTGTATTGAGGTACGAATTTTAAAAAATTGAAGTTGAAGATGCCACATAGAAGCCGAAAGTTGGGAAATACCTAGACATAATTCAAAAATCTATTGCTGGAATAGTGTTTCCTAGCAAAACGTAAAATAATATTAATTTTTAAATGTTTAAAAATATGGTATACATAGAATTGAGTACCAAATATTATTTTGCATGCATTCTACATGATTTGTTACAACGCAAAGGTTTATTTCAACTGTTTTTATCCGTGGAAATTTCCAGTTGTTCGTGGGTGCCTCTTCATAGGAATTATGTATGGCGTTCTCATTAGCGAAGTTGATAAGTCTTTGATGAGATTTCAGGAATATATAAAGCCGTCGGCCTACATGCTCCCAAAACCTGCCTGGATAGGATTAAATAATGGAGACATTAAAATTGAAGGTGCACAATTGTCATTAACTTGATTTAGGCAATAGCCTTGTTGACATTGTTATACGTTGAGGAGACAGCTTGAGAATAACAATACACTATTAAAGACTAGTTTCTTTAGTTTCTTACAGTCTTTGTCAATTCGTCTAATTTTTTATGATACTTGAATTTTTTAATCTGATCTGCAACGAAACTTAAATTGTTAGCAAATACGACAACCTCTCATCAATCGTTCATTTCTATTGCAAGAGTTCTAACGTGAGGACTAACACTTCTCTGAGATTTTCACAGTTTCGGGCAGATTTGCACTACTCAGAAAGCCTCTGAGCTACACTAACCTTATCAACTTCTATCTTACAACGACATTTGAACCCTTTTTGGATTAAGGTATTGACTTTTTTTGCATTTTATCACATTCTTCTCGTTCCCCTGTTATGCTATACACAAACCTACCTCTGTATAATGAAGATTCCGGTGTAAAAGGAGTTTTATTGCATGCTTTGGAAAGCCCCAGCTCTCCATGTCTCTCCACTGTGGATAGTACTTGACGCAGTCAAATACTCTCCCACACTATGAAAAGCACAGGTACACAGGAACGTTCTCGGTACCTGTCAACAGTTTATGTTTTTACAATTTGTTGTTGTGTAGCCCTCTCCTTAATAAATCCGTTTTACTCTTTATAGGTCTATGTGTTGCATTGTTCTTGGAGACACGTGTAGAGATGACCTTTTCTTCTATGTACCAATGGATTGATACTGCAGTAGGTGCCACTTTTCCTAGGATTTCCTTTCTTCAATACAAGGCTGAAGACTCCTCTACAGCACTCTCTTGTCTACTACCTTTCTTCTTAACGTCAACGTACAAATTTCGCATGCACACCTCCTTCACAATTGCTTTCCGAAGTTCAATCGAATCTTTATCAATGTATAGTGTTTGACGGTGCTCAGATGTTTGAGAGCTACCTCAGGTAGTGTTGGTTCGGTTTATAGATATTGTCCCTTGGCAGTTGCTCATGTTTGTTTTGGAACGTGGGTCACGATGACGATGGTGAATCTTGAGCATTCCAACATCTTTCGCTTTTCTTGCAAGTAGCTTTGTTTGATGCAAAATCTCTACAATGAGAAAAAGGTTGAAGAATGCAGGCGAGTTCAGGGCCATCTGCTCAAGAGATTCGTTTTCGGAGTCTCTCAAATATGTTGAGATAACACTTTGATGCACCAGCCCCAAGATGACAACAATACTGCATACTGCATTATTACCTTATAAAGATGTAATCAAACGTATTGTAACAGAAAGATCATAGATCGCAAAAGCATCGTTAAAGCTCCTTAGCATTTCTTTTACGTCAAGACTAGAATTGGGGCCAACCTTCCTTGAAACAGACGTAGCTAGGTTAGCAGGTAAGGCGCCCATTCTACCCTTGAAGTAAAAGAAATGCTAAGGAGCTTCTACGATGATAGCTCATGGGCATCCAAGGGCATCCATGTTAAGAACCTATTTAACCCTATTTCTGTTGGGGGGCTGGATCAAGCCCTGACGATTTTAAATCGTGATTACTCTAAAACTATTTAACATTTTAAAACCTATGTTTGTGCAGATTACTGATGTCAGCAAAATATTTAAATAAAAATGGTAGTATTATAGCACATTTTATCTTGCACTATCAGCATGCCAAATTTTTACAGTGTAGGAGCAAAAATATCCATCTGTCAGAGAATACAGAAGTGAGTCAAAAAGTACACAAATACACAAATCACGCCCTTTGCGTTCACAGCCTTTACTTTCCTGTAGGCAAGGCTCGGATCGGAAGATCGATGTCGATTCAGCTATCGGCAAAACATCTTCTTTTGAATAGTTCCTGCGCCGATAATTACACCGATTCCTGTTTCTCGGTTTGAGCTCGTGCCAAGTCCGGTCTCCATCTCCAAATTTTGGAGGCCGTATTCATTAAACTATTGGACCCCGATTTATGCAGACAAAAGGAATTTGTATTTAACACTAGACTATTTTAGCTTTGTACATTCTTCCACATGTTTTTCTTTGATATTATATATTTCTGTCGGAATGTACTTCTTTATTCTAATTCTCATGTACTTCGTTCGCTCGGAAATGCTTTTGTCCAGCTACTACATCTTGGTCAAAATTCACTTGCACAGTTGCCGTGTACAACTCTGAAGAAAGTTGGCATGAAAAAGCTTTCAGTTGTTAAATGAACGCATTGTTTCTTGCTTGTTTCAAGTTCTGTACCACGGATAATTTGAACTATAAGGTTTAATACGAATGGGACTAACTACATCTGTCAAAGTATAACTGAGTCTTTCTAGCATTGAAGTCACTTGTCACGTTCTACCCGACTCTACAACAGCGTTTAACTCATACTTAAGTTTTGAATCCATTCTTTCCTTGGATGACACTTGTGATTCTCTACTACAACTAGAATATAAAGTAATATCATCAGCATAAATTGCAAGTTGACACATCACAGAGCCAGATAGATTATTAAGAAAGTGAGAAAAAGTGTTGGGGCCAAAATAGAACCTTGGGGGACTTCAGCATAAATTGCAAGTTGACAAATTACAGAGCCAGATAGATCATTAATGAAAATGAGAAAAAGTGTTGGGGCCAAAATAGAACCTTGGGGGACTTCAGCATTAACAGAAAACGAATTTGACGACTCACCATCCAAAACTATTTTAATATTTCGATCACTTAGAAAAGATGAAATAATCCTGTAATGTCACCACCAATGCCATAAGCTCAGAGTTTGTGTAAAAGACCAGCATGCCA
>JAAAKL020018929.1:0-10041 GCA_010016065.2 Carybdea cf. marsupialis auct. non (Linnaeus, 1758)
AATGGACAGTAACATAGTTTAGCAATTTGTGGTAAAAGTTTAGCTAAATGTAGATAATTGTGGAGATACATAACAACCAAAATGTATAGTTACAAATTAGGTCATACTAAGTCATGGGTGTCATCTATATATTAAGATGTCACTTATATGTTACAGATTTTTACTTTATCAGGTGTGAAAGTTAGAAAAAATGAATAAATACTGTATTAAAAACTACAAATTATAAATTTATTTGTCTAAATTCGCATTACTAATTGATCACACTCATCTGGCTGAAGCTCCAAGGAAACTCCAATGCGGTGGGAAAGTGTGACGTCACGATTTTGAACATTTTTAAACTACGGGGGAAAACTCAATTTTCATGTTACCCTATTAGTGAGAACGCCAATGGCCAAAATTGAGTATGATGCCATTCCCAACACGGAGATATCAGGTTTCAAAAGTTTTTAATTCTCTCTAACAAAACCCTATTATTTAATGCTGGTTCCTAACTTATGGAACCAAGGAATATCAACAGAGTTTTGATCAGAGATTTTTGAGATTCAAACGCCTATAGTTTAAACATTATATACACTACAAGTCTGCTATTTTGGGAAACAGCCTATTCCAAGCTTGCCTTTTGATATCTGGAGTCAAATCGTACTATTTTAAAAGTTGACTGATGACGTCATCACTTTCCTTCCGCATAGTGTAGGGCCATTGAATCCCTTCTTATATACAAAATGTTTCTTCCTTCCCCTCTGACTTTGCATGCTTATTCATGGCAACTTGATTATAATACACAAAGATTCCGTTGATTGAATTGTATCAAAAAGGAATAATAGTCAAGATGGCAGAAGCAATTATATAACATTTAGTAGTCATAAACATTTGTTTTAATTGCTGTTATTTACTGGCTCTTTTTCTGCTTTGGTTTCTTTGCAGCTTTGGCTCCTTTGCTGCTTTGGCTCCTTTGCAGCTTTGGCTCCTTTGCTGTTTTGTCTCCTTTACTGCTTTGGTTCCTTTGCTGCCTTGGCTCCTTTGCAGCTTTGGCTTCTTTGCTGTTTTGTCTCCTTTACTGCTTTGGCACCTTAGCTGCTTGGGCTCCTTTGCTCCCTCTGTCGTCATGACTATAGGGACGGTCTCATTTCGTATCATTACTGCTACTTCGAGTGTAAATTCACAAGGTATCAGATAAACAAGGTGATAATGGTTTGTACGAAGAGCTCTCCTTTTTTGGACGCTGGATTCCAAAGCGCATTGTAGTAATTAGGGACATTAATGCCCACTTCAGTATCTACCAAACTCACACACTCTCTTTTCCTCGTGATTTAAACAGAAGCATAGGATATCTCGACCAATTTCTCCATAATAATGGTCTTTCTTGCCTTAATACACTGTCCATAAGCGAAAACATAAACTATGGACACAAATATATAAACGGCGCAATAACATGGCTTGACGTCATTTTCAACAAGAGGCGGATCAGCAGTGTTCAGGCTTGCAAACTCTACAGCTCATTTATAGGCATGTCTTCTAATCCTTTCGCGCGAATTACAATTTATTTTTGTTTAAACAATACTACAACGACAAAGAAGCATTTATATGTGACTGGAAACTAGTGTCAATTGAGAATGATTTGCAGAATATTTTAACATCTGAATACGTCATCTTTTCACCAAACCTCACAAACAAAATAATTACACTGATCCTAAGTTTCCTAACATCATATATCATAATTATAATAGTAAAATGACGACATCGTTAGCAACCATCTGTTTCAAAATACCCTGGAATTCATTAGAGGAAACTACAGAACGTTTCTAAAAGATTGGCCAAGGGGTTCATAAAATATCTGGCAAGATACACATGCTCTTGACTACTTCTCACCCTTCCTGCCTAACTTCCCTCCGTGTTAAGGTTAAGAGAGCACACACCTGTGTTTGCCATTGATGGATTTAAGCTCCAAGGGATGCCTGACAAAAATCTTATGTGAGAGTCCATGGCGCAGACAGGCTGGTCTCCAAATCTGCGTAGAGCTGGATGTTATTGTCCACCGGTGGATTAACAGAAGCTAATGTGACGACTAGAGGAATAGAATATGTTATCAGCAAAGTTCACCTACCTCAGTTGGTTGACCCAATACCTCGAATTCCGATTTAAATTTCTTGTAGGTGAAGTACTTTTTTACTTTTCTAGTATCTATTTGAACATATCATTTCAAATTCCCTCTTCTCGAATAATAAATTCTTTGGTATTACGTTTAAAGTGGTTTTAGTGTGGCCCTAGTTTCTTCACTAGTGGTCAATTGTCATCTGTGCCCTGTGTTAGCTAAAAAGTTAAGCATATTTTCAGTGGACCTGAGGAAGGCAAAGAAGGACAGATGAAGTCAAATTATGACAGGGAATGAACTTTCCACCACTAATTATGAAGCACGTTGCCTACCACGACACCAGTTTCAACGTATATCCTTTATTTTGAACTTCTGCAGATGATGTTAATGCATTATTGTGATGAAGGTAAGTTGAAAAATACTCGTAGGGTCCATTGTTATATGCAAAGGGAAAATGATGACGTCACAAACCAAAGTTTCTGAAATAATACGACATGACTCCAGATATCTAAAGGCAGCCCTGGCATAGGCATGTAGTGTATATAGTGTTTAAACTAAAACCATTTGATTTTCAAAAATCTTTGATTAAGGCTCTGTTAGTGTTTCTGGGTTCCTTACGTTACGAACCAGCATCAAATAATAAGGTTTTGTTAGAGAGATTAAAATTTGAAAATTGATATCTCGGTGTCAGGAAAGGGCAATACTCTCAAGTTTGGCCATTTACGTTCTTACTAGTAGAGCAACATGAAAATTGAGTCTTGTCCCCATGATTCAAACATTCTCAAAATCGTGACGTCGCACTTTCCCTCTGCAGTTATGCTAATAAGTCTATTCACTTGTTACTTAGGTATGAAACGTGCTGCTTAATATATTGATCTATTAGGGTAAGAAAAGTATCGATGCTAAAGTGGTCCAGACCACATTGTAGTCAAACAGTAAAAAGCCATTAAGAAGCCCTAAAAACTTAACCTCAAAGTAGCCTCTCAGACCAGACCCCAAAGGTCCCTAGCAACCATAGCATAAATAATATCAGCTTAACCAGTAATAGTAATAGAAAAAGATCTCCTATAGCCCTGAAAGTTGATGACCAAGATCCAATATGAACAGACAAATCTATTCATGTTGCCAGCAATAGCAAGAGCAAAACCACTCCTCGTAATCTACAATGAGTGCATTGCTGTACTCAAAGATTTGTTGTGAACAATTACACACTAATAACACCTTCTCCGAAGGATCTCCCGAGATGGCCACTAAAGTACAGATGACATCTAGCATTTGTAGCGGTACTACTATGGTATGAACATATCATGCACAGGAGAGAGCTACAATAGATCCCTTAGTGTCTCTGGATCTTCGCTAAGAAGAAGCAGCTTTTCGCAGACTCTAAAACAGTTAAAGAATGTATGCTGGCCTTGAGGAAAGTTTTTTAATGGCCACAAAAATTGTATACAGGTGTATTGTCCTCTGTGAAAAACCTGCCACTGTCAGACAGTTCTTTCAGACTGTCAGAACATTCACAGGTTTGTTCTAGCTGCCTAATTATTTGTAACAATTTTATAGGAACTGTGAAATTTTGATTTAATGTTTACAGATGTAGGCGAGTCCACGGTCAGAACTAAAACGGCACAAATGTGCATTTCTGTACATTTATATGATCGAAAAATCTCACAGGTATCAAAGTATGTATCTTTTTGCCACCATACAACAAAAATAGCCAATAAAATAAACAAACATAAAGAAAGACTCCCAACCCCGAACCCCCTAAAACCATGCACCATTAACCTAAAAAATCCAGTCCAAGGAAACTATTGACAAAAACATAAATGCAATAAGTGGTAATATATTTATAATCTGCATTAAAAAAATCAGAAAGGGAGGAGTTGCTAGGCCCATAAGGGCTCAACCAACTGAAGAGAATATTTATCATTTTTAATGACAACGATCTGTTTATGATACGAGGGTGCATGCTTGTGACTTGTGGGGCTTCATCGACAGCTGGCAAAGTAAATCGGTTGCCGATGATCTAGTGCCGATGAATCAATCAAGTGATTAAAGTGTGTAACTTGCAGTAACTTTTAACAACTTATTATTTCTTTGGTCGTTTCACAATACATGATTAGAATGACATACAACAAAGACATTATTGAGTCGCTCCTCATCTACTTTATCTCTTTATTTTGAGATATCAACATTTTCTCTGCCTTTTTGCCGCACATGATTCACACCGTAGGGCCATCCTTAAAGAGGTCGAAGATAACATCCCGCGTGACTGTTGTATACTTAACCAAAAAGTCAAAAAATGCTAGTTACACGGCTGTGAGAAAGGGGAGAGCCATACGCGCAAATCACAACTGAGGACGGTATATTCAGTTTGGATGTCATGTCCCTCGTGATAGAATTCATATTTGGATTCCATTACAGAAATTTCTTGTCGATACCTAGAAGGTTTAAACAAAAATGTTGCAGCCGTAGGACGCTTAGAAGTTTCTCTTGGTTGTGCTACACATTTACTTCAAGCATTCTAGTCCGTTCGTCCGGCTGCTTCTCGACCTCTGCGATCGATGGCTGATCCGATGTTGCAACGTCGGCTTCCAATCCATCTGTGACAGAGTTTTCTGGGTCTATGAGGACATTATCTCTAATCGACTTGTAGAATTCTACAGCTGTGAGTATGAAACATAGTGTCAGCGTAATAAAGATGAGATGGCTGATAATTAACAAGTACACCCAAGTAATTGGAATCGAAATAGTCACTTCCTGAACAATCCACACGCTGCAGCCAAGGTCGAACAGCTTTTCCACAACATTGCAAACAATCCAAATAGAAAGCGTTCCTTTATAGCGATAAAGTCCATTTTCCTGTGAACGGCATGTCCATATCAGTAGATTTATCGTCGCAAGAGCATTCAAAGCAGATAAACCAATGCTGAATTTTGCTGCTAATTTGACAGAGTCGATGATATCGAACGGTAAAATCCATTGATAGGTTGTAGTTAAAACGACCACAGAATCACCGAAAATCAAGAGCGTATTACCGATCAAATTAAAGACTCCGATAAGAATCACTCGTATTTTCAAACTACAACACATCACTTACTCCACTGCATCCATGTATTAGCTGATCAAACAGTTCGTTCCTAAACCATCCTGCTGATCAAAACAGCAACATACCTTCATGATATTCGCAGCACGAGACTCCTATCAAGTATGTAATTAAATAGACGTAAAGCTTCACCATTACTGAAGACCAGTTAATAGTGTGTTTTAGCGTTTGCTTCTAGAATCACGTTATATCATATATCATTGTTTCCACGGAAATTAAGCACAGCTTAAAATATCACAAGATGAATTGATAGTGAGATGTAGCTTTCAAATAATCGTATTATACCCATTGAATTCAAAATTACAACCTTTACTTCTGCGACTTAGCACTGTATTAGTACTGTAAAATACAGTTGGTGCCCATCACAAACAAGTTTTTAATGACATCGCTATGTGCTTAAATCTTTCACTCGACATAAAGATATTTATATATCTGCTAAAGGGGATAACATTGCACAGAGAATCAGGTGTTTTCCTGAACAAATCCCTACAAAGAATGGTCTTGGCAATACATCCATCAAGAGAGAAACCGTGGTAACTGTATACCATTATATGAAATCCTTGGTTTTTGATCTTGCTCCCTTGATACCGACAGGTGAATGCTGAGAATGCAGTTTTTAACCGAGCTGTGGGCACTAGATTGCTCAAAGATCACCGATTCATCTGATAAGGAAGGTCATACGGCATGTTTTGATTCATGTTAATTTAAGATCCCATTTCTCCTTTAACGAAATGAAAAATATATCCTTAAAATCGCTGAACCGATGAATTTGGATAATTTATCCTGATTTTTTTGACGTATATAAATTAACATGCAGCTGCCTCTATCGGCTTACTTTAGCCTAAAACGATAGAAATCTTGAAAAACTGCTCAGGCTTGTAAGAGGATTACTGATACAGGGCAGCAATGGTTACCAGAACCAAACACACTTCACATGGAATTCACTCAAAGATTTTTGCTGAAGTCAAAGTGAGCGCTACGGCTCCCAAACATGAAAAATTGCATAGTGCAGATTTGTTAGGTAAATTCATGTCTTCTATTAAGTTTAGCTTCATCCAAAAGAAAATGACGTTTGCGGAGAACGTTCCCGTAACATCACTTATTGCAGCAAAAGCAGGTAGCTAGCCCAAAATCATCTTCGCAAATCGTACATGTAAAATTTGTTCGTGACTCTTTTAGCGAGAGAATACATAAGGAACGGGTGTGGGATTGATACATATCTACATAAAACGGTGCATAAGCTGAAATTCCATTAACAGTTGATTTGAACTGAAGGGCAGATATCGACTGTGAATTATCCTTGAATGTGCTTTATGCAAGCAGGATACGATAACAATGAAATGTCACATAAAAAAATTATAGAAATTCTGCGCATGCGTAGTAGTACTACCTTTATTGCTGTCAGTGCATATTTCGTACTTGTACTCTATCAACAAAGTCAAAAGATCTGAAATATGTAAGAGACTTAACACTGTTTTGCTCGAGTTCTTTTTTATTACTATTCATTGTTCTCGGGGAAGGGGGCATTCGGTGCCTCCTGTGTAACTTTGCAAAGGCACGCCCCACCTTACTGAGGCGTACATTTAATACTATCCTTAACTGTTATAAAAATAAAAAAGTTTAAGCATAGGAGTTACAGGTCATTTAATTCTAGGCTTTCTTGTCTACCAAGTTTAATTGTTTATCATTTTTCAACACGGGTTAGTAGCTAAAATTCGTGTTATTTTCAATTTTGTATTAAAATTAAGCTGCATGCGATAATATTACGTTCGTCGCGAAATATTCGAATGATAAGCTCCACGAAAGAGTACATCGGTGCTGAACAAAGTAGCATGATGCCCGATTTTACCCCTGTGACTTGTAAGAAAGATTCTATGACCACTTAAAAGTTGTAAAAAGTTTTATGCTCGAGATGTATAAGCAACTATCCAAAAAAATTCTTACTCTAAACATGTATAAGCTGATAGGTGTCAAAAGTGAATGTTACTTAAGACTAACTTTCTTTACATGAATGATTCAAGTCCAGAGTTACATACATCTTTGCGATTCACATTAGTTCGCTTGGAAATGAGCTAATCAGGTTCATACGTGAATATTCTGACTCCGCATGAGACCTCGTTGCCAACCAATCCTTGAAATCTGACCGCAACTTTCTTCTTTTTGGGGAAAGACATCAGGTTTTCGCGGAAAGCGACTGGAACAGATGCGTCCAGATGCACAGTTATTCTTTATCTAAGTTCCAAACTGTAAGATTCTAAATATTGAACCTAGTATCCACTAACACTGTTTTAATGATCTCAGCTGCCTTTAATAGAGACACAGTCACTAATTTGTTGCTTTGGGAATAGGCCTAAGTAAACACATGCTTAACCCATAATGTACCAAATTTATGATTGTGGCCTGTTATGATGAAAAACTGCCAGGAAACTTCCATTTTATTAGCTTTGTTGCCTTTAGTGCAATCGCATTTATTGATGTTTTTTTCACACAAAAAATTCAAAATCTTTGTCTCCTTCCACACTCAAGATCGTTACGGATAAAGATAACAAAGGAAATGCTTATTAGATACAAAATTCCTTCAACATCAAAACAATCGAATTCACGGATGATATGGTGACTAAATTTATGTGTAGATGTTGCTGTGTAGCTTTGCCAAGATCTGTGTTTATCATAGTAACTGTATTTGGTGAGAGCATTAGCAAACCTGTTGAGCTCCCAGGTAAAGCATCATGTATTTTACATTTGAAAATGAGACTCAAAGATTACCAACAATGAGAAATGTTGCTGCATTAAGATGTATGATGTTGACAAAAATAGGGTAGATTTACATGCAATACTCACTGATCTCTAAAAAACACTGGATCGAGCATCTTCTGTATTAAAATGAGGTCAGTCGTTGAACGCCATTTCAGTCCCCAGCACACAAAGCTTATAAACAATGTTACTTAACATCGCGGACCCTCCCGTGCTATTTTAACTTATGGGAACTAGCAAGGTGGGGATTAGTACTCGTGACCACATTTTTGCAGTTGGAAGCTCTATACAGTCTTCTTTAAAGATCAGTGGCCATACTATTTATCAGTAGTACTGAATGACACCACAGGTTGAAGCTGGTAAGTTAATAGGCTGGTAGAAGCTGATAAAAGCTCACGCACTTCACTAAGGAGTTGACGTATACTTTTGTTAGTAGCTTTTATGGTTAAAATTGGGACTATGTTGCAAGTATAGGAAAAGAAGGCGATATTGATATGCTAGGTTGCACGTACGCGTATACAGCTTCACAAGTGTTCAGTTGTGATTTAGAGTCAGAACATACTGCTTTTAAAGCGGATACCTTGTTACATTTCAGTAACAGTGTCATGAAGATTTTTGGCAAGTAGTGAAGAGACATTTCGGGTCAGAAAAAGAGCATGATCACGTCACCTTTTTGTACTTATGTAGAATAAAGAAAACAAGATAGGATAAACTGATGATAAGAAATCGTCATCACTCATTGCGGAGTCATTGGTGAGAAAACCTGTGGAAGAAATGAACAGTACAAATGAAATTTTTATCGATACAAACGATACAATGTTTCTCAATTGGAAAATTAGGAGTGTACGGGATTCAACTTTAGCTCTATTTCTCGATGTTGATCCATCGTTCAAATATTTAACTTATAAAAACATTTCTTGTTATGGTTCTGCAATCATAGATATAGAAGACGGATTTTAGGGGACACTAGACTCCTATTGGACACAAACGTCTATCAGTCGGCAATAGTGTGGGAAGAAATTTATTACTTGTTTGAGGAAAAGAAGAACAGTAACGGTACATCGTACGTTGTAATTTTACTTGGTTAATCGTTCATTCATTTATTTTTTAAGCCTCAATTGGAACTTTCCTTCCGTACTGTTCATTCTGGCAGAGACTCTGCAACCCCAACCCCAAAATTTGAACGCTAGTTAAAAGAGATCTTTTATAGACTGACAGAATACTGATGGCCTTAAACAGCAACACAAGAATTAAGTCATAACTGCAACTATTAGAATTTCATTCTTACCTTGCTCCAATAGCCAAGGTGTTGCATTTATACTAATCCCAAAGGCATTAGTAGATATCTCGGGTTGCATTATATGATATTACTAGTGTTTAGTCGCCATATTAAACAGGTAGTAACCACGTTAAACTCGTGCAGTTTACATGAGATATAGTCACGTCGAATAGGGAGAAGAGACGAAGGAAAAAAGAGTCGAGAGAGAGTTCTAGAAAAAGAGAAATCTTATAAAGAGCGAGCCTTCTCATCTGGTTACGAAATCATATATCTTGAGATATCTTTGGTCCAAGCGCTCCCATGCCAATGTCAACGATTCATTGTATAAGGTAGAGTTAGTTACGAATGATTAAAGTACGATATTGGAGAAATGAGGTACTTTCAAGATTGTGAGAGAGAGTCCATTTGGCGTAGATTTATGAAGAGAAGACTTAATAAATGTCGTCTACTAGATGATTTGTGATGCCTATTCTTGTCTGACACAAACTCTAGAATTGCTTAAATGCTGCTGGGTCATCAGAAATAACCCTAAGCTATGGGAGTTCTCATAAATTATTTAAGTTTGAGACATACTTTCTAATGTCAGTGTTTGGAAAATTTGACAAGTTGTCATTATCTTCTAATTATCATCTTAACAATCAATTGTATATCGTTGAATCCTCACTGAAGATAATTCTGTTATTGTTCGTGTGTTGGCTACTCTCATTTTATGTTAACCCCGCGGTGACGTCAGTTCTCCGAATATGGCAGACTTATCCTAAAACGTAATTTTAAGTTTTGATGTTGTATCAAATGTAACTGGGGGTATGGAAA
>JAAAKL020018930.1:0-10040 GCA_010016065.2 Carybdea cf. marsupialis auct. non (Linnaeus, 1758)
TTTTCAAGTATACTTGAAAAAGGTTTATCAACCGAAAGCTTGTAGAGCCTCAGGGCAATTTTAATGTTTTTATATATTTATATATATATATATTTATATATATATATATAAATATCCATTTAAACTTGAAAGGCGCATTTGAAACCCTGATCTTTCTTAGCTGTTCCTGTTGACGAAAATAGTTTCTGCTCCTTTATCAAGCAGTAATTAGAATTGTATTGTTTCAGTCAGCGTGTGGTGGGGGTGGTTGATGGTGGCAAAATGTTGATGAAGATACCCATGGCTAGTTACACACGGTTCTGCTTAATCCCCAGCTAACCCATGGCTCCTACATATTTGAATATATTTTTTAAGAGCGAGGGGATATGATTTCATGATGGTACGTTTAAAGAAAAATATTAGTGAAGTAAGAAATATGCCACTAACGGGATCATTTGACTTCCTGTGCGCTTTGACAGATCCGTGGCACAGATAGGCTGTCCTCCAAAATTGCATAAAGCTGGATGTCGATGGTCCGTATGTAGGAGATTTGAAACTATTTTGCCGAGTAGAGGAACATAGTAGGTTCTTATCGTGCTTCAACCAGCTCAGATTACAGAACCCACGCCACGAAAACGTTGGTTATCGTTTCAAATCCCGGTGCTCGGAAATTGTCTATTTCTTTGGGATCTTCGCGAATGATAATGTAATATATTTTTTTGTTGACATAATTGTTTTTAAAACATTTTTGTGTGCTTCATTATTCAAGTATAGAATGATTGAAGAACTTCTTGCCAACATTTATTTAGATGTTCGCCAGTTGTCGTTTCTCGCTCGTATTGTGGGCCATTCAATTGTATTAAAGCTATCCGATCAATTTCACCTTCGGGTAAACTCACGTCTTATTTAATCGACGGGAATTGGTCATGGATCTAGTAACGGCGGTTAACGTGAATGCACTGGTGGATATGTCTGAGCTGTGTCATCAGAAGAGCTGCAATAGAAGACATCTTTGTGTTTGTAATTGTGTTTGACAGGAGATGAAGAGGAGAACCCTGCCAGTAGTACATGGATTGGTTTAAGGAAGCGATCGGTGATGTCGAAGCAGCGTTGCGGTTGTTGTAGACGGCGATTAGTATGAGTAGTTTGAGGTTCACGGTATCCAACATAGTGAAGATCACGAAAATGCGGGAAGGTAAGGAAATCTACTACAGATACTCAGGTTGGTGTGGCGTGGCTACCTCATTCGCATTCTCCTCTTTATTTCTTATATGTCAATCTCCGTCTTTTTTAGGTCTTCTTAATGGGTCCATTACGCCTTGTGATAACATTTTACCTAATGAGCTTTGACAGAATAATTACGAAGTGTACAAAGAAAGTTAGTGAAGAGGAGAAAAAGAAAGAAGACTAGCCTTCTCTGTAGAAATCGATACTACGGGGTATTAAATTGATCGCGTCAGAATTATTAAACTGAGGTAAAAACCAATATCAGCTTCAGGGTTACGATTATTTTAATTTTTGTTTACTTAATTTTGAGGTTTAGCCTTAGGCTTTTACTTTAAGAGTTGTGTAACGCGACGGATTCTTATTGCGGAAACCATTCGCGGGATAAAAGTCGTAGTAAATCGCATGAGGTAAACTGCAAGATGTATTGATGGGGTAATAGAGGAGAGTAACACGCCTTCAAAGTGGATTATATTTGGTGTGTCGTTGCTTTGATTGTGGCAGTCGTTAACCAGGTAGTGGTGAAGTTAACTCCAAGTTCGCGCTGTTCGTACAGATGGAATATAGAAGCAACAGATATTAATTTCGAGGATGAAAGTGCTGTGAGACGCAGAATGTTAAGTACTCTTTCCTACTCTGTAAAATGATATTAGGTGAAGCTATGGGCATTGCCGACCTTATATAACATAATGGCCCAAATTTTAGTTTCATTTCAAAGACAGTAAAAATACTTGTAAACTGCGTTCAGGTGTATTTTGGAACCTTGTATATTTGTACGACCTGGGATAAATCATTCGGAACTGGTAGGCAATCCTCTGGTTCTTTGTATGCCTTGCATTCTTTGTACGATATTGTCTTCAGCGTATCTCTCATGCTCTCTTGCACTTCCCTCTCCAACCAGGTCAACGCCTTGCCAGTAGGCACTTCCATTGTGGATGCCTCAGCAGCCCTTTATTTTTTAATTACCGTTGTTTTTTGGTTTAACTTTTTTAAATGATAATTTCAATATTGGCCTTACTGTTTAGCAGTAGCCTCACTGAGACATTCCCTTGGGATGATCTCAATCTCCAGAGCACATTTTTGGAACAGTGGACACTATCCGTTGCCTTATTTTTAGGTCGTATTTGAATGATATTTCGTCTCATTTGCGTGGAGGGTAGGTGGGTTATTCAATGGAATACTTTGCGACTAGTTTGTATGTAGCAGCGACCAAGAAATGAGAGATGAGATAGTGTTCTACCAAGGAATATCAAACTCCTGTCTTCGATTCATGTAATTGTTATAAATCCCTTTCACTTGCATGTTTTTATATCAAGTTGTAGGTTCTCGTGAAAAACAGTGCTCTTTATAATTATTGAACAGTTCTTCTTTGACATAATTCAACAGAGAAAACAACGCTTCTCTATGACAAACTCTTTTAAGTTATCTTCCCAACGCTCACGATCTGATAGTAACATTTTTTCCATTTCATTCCCTGTATGATTCATTCTTATTGCTCAGCGGACACTTATTCGCTAGGATATCCTTGATTGCGTAACGTTACGTGATGCCAGGCCTTTTAACTCCTTCAAGAAGAGCAGCTCAATTTCTAAGATCATTTCGCAATACATTTCGCACATGAATGTCATCAGCTAGATGAAGATCAAAGTACGCCGTAGTCAAAGTAGAAATTATCGTTTCACAAACGTAGTAGTACAAAGAAGCATTTGAATAATCTTTTCCTGACATGGTGCAGGAGCTTTATTTACTTCGAGCAGATGAAATGATAGAGAAACTAAAATAGAATGGAAAGCAGCAAGACGCATTGTCAGTAGAAGTATGTCAACGGATACTGTTCCTAGATGGGTCCTTTCATGTTACGTAACCGCCAGATTTTTCTCAGATTTCAAGGATAGTTACGTTTGTCTAAATTAAACAGCGTCCTGAAAACATTGGATTGAGGCATAGTAAAGAAGATTTGAAATACCGGTAGACTATAGACATACCAAAGCATCACTAGCAACCAGGATGAGCAATTTCAAGGAGATGACACGATCGTTGGACTTTATACTCGAGTGACATTTCCATACAATTTGTTGTAAACCTGATCAGAGTGCTATTGATGAAGACATCCAGTGGTTCATGAAAACATAAGAATCTATTTACACTTACTCGTAATCACATTTCGTTCCTTTACATTTCAAATTCGCACGACTTTGTCCGTTCACATTCAATCTTTCGTCTAATCCTCTCGCAAATCCTTTTATAATCCCTACTTATACTAGCGTATGGAGCCTGGACCTAATATCACGTGACTCCATATATTACCATATATAGAATATCAAAACAACGTGTTAACAATTTACAACAATTCTTGGCTAATGCAGAATCAATACCAAAGGTAGAAGTTATAGAATTTGTTTGTTCCAGAATTAAACACAAGTAAAGAGAAACAGATTATGTACAGTAACTTAAGCGCTTAGAGTAGAACTGACAGGAAAAGCAATAAAGTCTGACAGAGATGGGTCTACTTTGTTGTACAGTGATTATCAAGAGATTGCGTGAAATAGATTCATTAGAATTACTATAATATGAGCTGTCAGCAGTTCCAGTGTCTCTTTCTAATCCCGATACATCTTTCACCCTAGGGAATAGAGTTTGCCAGGGTTTTTGAAATCGTATATTGGCACGGTCTCTGACATTTTACCTAGAATGTATCATGTAATGGGTCTTTTCTGAAAGATGACTACGAGAACATATCTGACTACTGTATAAGTGAATACTTTGTCATACTCAATCTATTGAGACACGTTGCTGAAACGTTGCTATCCACGGACTTCCTGGTTGTAAAGAGGTTAAAAGTGTGAATAAAAACGTAATTGATGTAAATAGGTTAATTTTGTTTTGCATAAACATCTTATGTCTCTGATTATTGGCTTGAACGTGGACAAAAGACTTTCCGACTCTGTTTCTTTCATTCTGAGATCTGATACTATGATCTAATAACATATCAGAATTCATCCTGTGGACTATGACACAAGGGTTTTTGCCGAGTATCTTCCTTTCTCTCGGAATATTATCTGTCAAATTCAAGGAGGTTGTTCGAGTCCAAAGGTGAAATATACATTGATTTGCTAAGAACAAAGCTTCACAGAGAGGTCAGCTTTGTCTAAAGCAGTTCCATAAATTTCTTTTCCCCTCCAAAACACAAGATTGATCTGATGAAATTTCTGATCAGTGACTGGTCAACAAACATTTAACACGCTAGCGTTCTCAAGGGATAAAACTTTAATTTACATTTGAAGGCAAATCACCCACTAAGTTCTCATTGCTCCATTGGCAGCTCCATTGCTCCATCTGTCTGGTCAATTCCGTTAAGAGTGTGTACTATTTCATTTCACTCAGATCCAGCAACTAGGACCATGATGTATAAGTATACAAGATGTGTGTGTACAATCAACAAAGCAGCAGCAAAAACCGAAATTTAAGCTTTCAAAGTTTTAGATGTCTCTGTCACAACCTTATCATTTGATGCTGGGTTTATAACGTAAGAAACCAAGGAATATCAACAGAGTTTTGACCAGAGATTTTCGAAATCCAATCGCCTCTAGTTTAAACACTGTATACGCTACAGGTCTTGTATTTTGGGAAACAGTCTATCGTAGGATTCCCTTTAGAAGTCTGGAGTGAAATCGTACTATTTCCAAAACTTTTAATTTGTGACGTCATCGCTTTCTCTCCGCCTAGTATCGATGTGCACTTATTCCTTTTGTTTATCATATTGTTATGCAAATTAGCTTCAGATTACACTTTGGTGTTGTTTTTGGAACTAAGAGAGACTGAACTGGTTGCGTGCATATGAACAGGCTATTTACTGTTGCTTATACTTGAACTTTTAAATTGGATCTTTTTCGCTGACTTATCCTGCTACACTTCCACAGCGATGGAAACAATAGTTGACAAGCCTCGTGTGTTATCTCATCGCTCCTGGTATTAACCCGATAAAATAACAAGGTTACTTCTTCATGTAGGTGGTCCCGAGGTTCAGGGCGTCTAAACGTTAGAACACTCTAATCTAGGAACTATTTTAAGGCCGCTTTTCGCGACCTCGCTGCTCAATTTGAGCTACGACGTGATGTTGCCTTTGAGGGGCAAACACTCTGACAAGCTTCACAGGAGCCGTAAGAAAGTTTATCTCATCGCAAAAACTCTTCGCTACTTGCGGATACGATTCTCCCAACAAGATCCTGCGTGATCAGATTGTTGACAACTGCAAGTAAACCAAACTACAGCGTAGACTACGGTTGTAGGGGCGGATATATTGCTTAAATTTAAAAAATCTATATATCGAATAACATTCAGATCAAAACTTTGGCAAAAGTGGGGGGCAAGTGCCGCCTGCCCCCGTGACGGTTGCTGCGGCCTCTTTGTAGGGCAAATTTAAATTTTTATCAGTGAGAAAGGACCCCAGTCCCACCGTGGATCCACAACTTCACTGAAAAGCCTCGAAATCTTGAAGCACATTGTGTATTGGATAGAATGATCAGTGGCCATATACCAGTGAATGGTCTCATCTATTATTCAGATAAGCAGATGACACCAAGGAGCCACTCGCATTCTTTTATCACTAAGGGAAGGAAAGCGCGCCAAAATTCAGAACCACAGGACTCCCAACTTTACAATTTTCTGGAATCTCACAACATGGCGCAAGAGGTTGTCTCGGCACTTACCATTACGGAGAAATGGGTGAAAGCTAAAGTTGGTTTAAAACATGATAACCTAGGTAAGTGACTACTTTCCTGTTTCACCAAGTCTTTTTTACAACAGGCCATTATCATTAACCGCGTGGCTGATCACTGAAAAAAGGAATCGCATGGGATAAAGGCCATTGTTCTAAAAGTTTAGTTCTTTTGGTAAAAGTACAGACACGGATAGATATTTGCTTGTACCGTTATTACCGGTTATAATTTGATATGTTAAAATCTGACATGTTTAACACGTTATATTTTTTGAGGCGTTATTTAATAAAAAGTTGAGCGCGTGAACGTATCTTTTGGTTTGTAAGAATGGTTTACAACACCTGATACTGTGGTCACATTCAAAAGAACACGATGTTATCGACCTGGCAATAAATCGTCTAGTTAGGGATAAACTACATGAAGTTTTTTCTAAAATGTGACATATCATCACCATTGAAAAGAACGGCAATGTCTCCTACTACATTTCCACCAGCTGATGTCGATAATAGGCCCGATGTAATGTTCTTTTGATTAGAAAGAAATTGGCCTTGTATTCATTGTTTGGGAAACATTAAACAACTCAGATAGCAGTTTCGACCACGAAAAGACTAATGGAACTGAAAGCCCTGTTTAAATAAAATCAAATCACAGTTATCCATAGCCAGTGGACTGCTTGGGTATCTAACGTTTCTAAACGTTTTGAAGATAACTAAGGCCCATACGTTATGGTATTATGCAGCGCAGAAGCAAGAGCAAGCTGGTTGTCATTTCGTGAAAGCAAGTTCATAAATGTTTAAATAAGCCCTGTCTTAGCTTGTTGAAGCTAAGAAAGACCTGCACTGGTAGATGATGTATAAACTGGGCCATTAAGATTGGGGTAGAAGGTTCATCACAGTTCTACAATGCTTGCAAGTACAAAAGTATACAGCTTCAGCGGCATGGTGGTTTTTATTCAGTTTTGTTAACTTAAGAATTCGTCGTCATTTTTGTTTTTCCACTTATGTTATATTTAAGTTAGTAGAGGTGGCAAGACTGCCAACATCTTATCCTCCTCTGCATGTTTTAAGCAATAGCTTAAATTCTTTAAGCAAGCCAAGCAAAATTTAACTGGTTTTCCTTACTAAACTGCATGCCCCTCCTCCATTATGACATGTGATACATGGGAGAATGGGCAAACTTTAATAAACTGAGACCTGAATTGGTTAAAGCTGGACTTGTATATTTGTTTCATAATGTTGAAACTGAGCAAATGTACATCTTATACTTAGTAGGAAAGTGGGGGTTATTTGTACAATGCTGCTTTACTAATATCAAATTGATATACCTATTATATTGATTATACCTATCTTTTATAAAATTCACCTAGAAATGGTATTTTTAATTATAATAGTGGGTTAAATGGTTCTGATAACCACCTCCCAATATTGTCAGTGTCTGAAATCAAAAGGGAAGTTGTTTATTGCAATGAACATTAGATAGCTTCTCTCCTAATACATATTGCTCATGCTATTGCATGGGAAACTTGCTTAAAGAAGTGAGCACCTTCAGGATCCAGCGTAACTTTTACTGAAAATTCTACTTTAATAGCCATCAAAATCCATAGATGCTTTTCTTTATAAATGTCATTATGTAATACCAAATGATCATAGTTGGAGCAGAGTAGTGAAAGCTCAAACTAGTCTATTGAATCAAGAGTGAAACAGGAGTTGTTCCCCTATTATGCCACACAATAATGGTCAGTTCTATCTGTTCATGGTTATCTGGTCCTATCAACAGATTACTTGCTTCAGTAATTCACAATATCACTAATTATATGTCATATTCCAAAAATGCCATGTTCTGTGTGTAGGTTGATATGTTCAGTCCTTTTTAAACGGAAGTGGTTTCTGATAGTCTGTAGATTAGGAAATCTAAATGTTTGGAAGGTTGATAATATTTATGCATGTTAGTAGAGTTCTTAGATCCCAAACTTTGTTAATAAAGGGAAAGAATGGATGACAGTGCAGCTGGAGCCATCTATTACAAGTACATAGAGAACACAGGCAACATCACATTGTGATTAAAGTTACCACCCATGATTTTTTTCACCAGCAACCTTTGTTTACACTACATTTCAATTTCCAATAAATAGTTCTTGATGTTTTCATTTGTTTTCGAATCATAAGTATATTATCTTTTAGGAAGCTGTCTGTTTTTCTCCTAATAGACCTGATTTTTTTAGCGCAATGACCTTAAATACTCACATACCATAGGCTCAAAGCAGTTTTGTTACCACCAAAATCATTTTTAATAGGTTACAAATGATGTGGCTGGTCTGGGTATCAAACAATTTGTTATAAATCCTGACACAAAGTACATTGACCCCCTTCAACAAAGAATCCAGTTTTCTTCTGCCCTAAGAGATAATCTCTTAGGCATCCAGTACTATGCCAAGTATACCCTACTTTATGTCTTTTTAGTGATAAAAATCACTATAAATTTAACCCCTTGTAAAGTGTGTTGAATTGCGTTTTATTTTTGTTGTCAAATTTGGAATTGCTATTACATGAAATTATTTACATTTCAGATGATGTAAAGTCACTGTCTCTACCAGGATCTTCCAATGAAAAGATAGTTCACCTTGGAAATGCACTTCAAGGATTTACAAGGCTAAGACATCTAGACTTATCAAGGAATAACATTAGTGTTTTGGATGTAAGCAGGAGCTATTTTATGGATTACATGTATGATTGGTCTATCAATTTATCAGTTTCTGTGCCCATCCTTTCATCAGTCTATCAGTTGTTTGTGCTTGTTTATTCATACATTTGTTCATCTGCTTATCTACCAAGCCATCCACATATCCATCAACCCATCCATCTGTGTATTAACATATTCCTCCCCACCGGTGCTGCATGGAGTACTTATATATGAAAAATGCCACTGATGAAGTTAACAGAAAAACTAATTATTAGGTTTCTGGTGGTGGCAAGAATTCAGGATTGACTTCCTGGATTGTTGACTTAACTATTGCACAGTTTAGTGCAGTGGTTAAGTGTTTGTTTTTGGTGTGGGAGATCCTGTATGCATTTCATGTTTATTGAGTTCTATGCTATGTATTTCATGATTGTTGATGTGTCTGCCTGAGTACTTGTGTATGAAATGAAAAATTAGTTTGCTGGTGGTGGTAAGAATTTTGGGATCAACTTCCGGGATGATTGACTAAACTATTGCATTATCTAGTGCAGTGCTTAAGTCTTCATTTTCAATGTGGGGGATCCTTTGTTGAGGTCTCGGCAAAATAACCTTGAGCCGAAGTTATTGAAAAGCTACTGGAATATTTATTACTAACTTTAGTACCTTGCCAATTAGGATAAGGTGTTGATGTAGAACCAGGTTGGTTTGGTTTTTTTCCACTCTCTTGTTCTACATTGCACCCATCAGTAACTGACTAACCCACTTTCTCAAGAATTCTTCCATTTATGTATGTATAGAAAAGCCATTTGAGGAAATGTTAAGTGTTTCATCTTCAAGAAGGATGATCAAAATGACATGAGATAAGAATAGTTATGTTCATTGTAATAATTATGTGCTTTAATTATTTTCCATATAAAATAGAGTTTGCTATTGTACTTTTTCCAAGGGTCTGGAGCATTTGAAGATGCTTGAAAGCCTCATCTTGTATCCTTCCTCCACAATATGAGTCCTGCAATCAAGATACATTTTTTTAACATTATTGTTGTTTCATATATTCCAGAAGATTTAATGAAATAAACTTATCAATGAATTGCTATACTGTGATTTCCTACAACTTTGCACATAACTATACTTGTTGATTCTAAACTACATTGCAATTTTGAGTACAGGTAGTCATACGATTTTGGTGAAGTTTTCACCTGAGTAGACATGAAATTTGTGAGTTACTGTATTGAGATTACACATAGCATTCTATGTTTAAGTATTTCTTAATGTAAGGGCGGCGGTGCAGCAAGGCGTGACAGGAAGGCACGATACAAGTTGCGATTAGCATTTAGTACCGCTCCAGTGTATATTATATCAAAAGAAGGATCACAGTATCCAATGGCAACAACTGGCAAATATCGACTGAATTCTACGAACGAATTCCAACATGTGAAGTAG
>JAAAKL020018931.1:0-10040 GCA_010016065.2 Carybdea cf. marsupialis auct. non (Linnaeus, 1758)
GGGGGGGGGGTAGTTGGTGGTTGACACAACCTGAGCTATGATGACCCTTCCCACCTCTTCTATTATAATTATAATCAGCCTTAACAAAATGCTCCCTTATATTGACCTCAACTTTCGTGATTGACCCCTATCTACGGTAACCAAAACCAGACGGCATTTCCCGACGCAACGTTTTTCATCAGACTTGAATCTGATGGTGTAAACACGGGCTAAAAACCGTATCCGCTTGCCTGTGAGATCCGTCTTAAGAGCTGTCTGATAGTTTAAACAGCCCATAAGAGAAACTGGTAATTATTTCAACTGCAACGTCGCCAAAATAGTACAGTGATGGTTTATGTTTCAGCAACATATTTCTGTCCAGTACCGGTTTTTTATACTTCTTCCTGGATAATGAAATCCAGAATGTGTATTAGGGCAATAAAAACCGGGAGACACGATTGATAAAACATGGATAAGGTGCCGAAGGTTTTTGTGTGCTTTTTCCTTTGGCGCCCTAACTGACCAACCCAACATCACAGGCATAAAGTGCAACATAACAGAGGTTACCATTTTACTTCATGATCTGAGCATTGATTTTAACCCTCTTCTGTCATTTCCACATGAAAGAAAACGAAAACAAGGGATAACAAACCTGTAGACACATTGCCTTCATTCCAGTCTTCATACTCAGCAAAAATCGGTGATATAAGTCATTGAAAAACTGAACCCTACAGTTATGAACATAAAGGCAAAAAAAGCATTCAAAAATATTCTTGGCTTAGTCAGTCAGCTAGCCAGCCAACTCACTAAGCTACCAACCAACCTACCATCCTACCTACAACCAACCAAACAAACAAACAAAGAAGCAATTGTGAGGAAGTCAGTGTCAAATCATCATCATAATATAAACAGTACATTATAGGAAACGCCATGGTAACACATGTTAATGTAACAATTTAATCCAAATACAGAAAACAATGTAGAATATTTTGCAAACCCGATGCTAAGTTGCGACCTGGGCATCATTTGATACTGGAAAACCCGATACTGCAACTTCAGTCTCTGTCTCATTAAGAGACGGAGAGGTCATTCTTGCTATCACTGTAAGTGCAAGTATCGAGTGAATTGTTACCTCGTGGCAAAATCATCATTTATTTAAAGTAATCTCTAGTGACGACTAGTCTTACTTACGCATTCAATATGGGTGAGTCATCGGCTTCCTCTTCTAGCAAAACACGCAAAAAGTAATCACCTGAAAAGAGATTTTAATTGATTTTAAAAAAAGAAAAAACTCTACTTCATTCGACTACGAGAATAATAAGATACGAGATATCTAGTTCTCTTTAGACTACAAAGGACAACAAGGGATGAGGATAGGTTTTTTACCAAAATTACTGTTTCAAAATGGGCCACAAGGGTCATTTGCGCAGTCTCTACTACAACCCAAAACTCCTTTACCACTGGTATTATGGTGGGCATCCATTGTTAGATTTACCCATATGGAGGCATCTTCGATGATGAAAATTTGAAGACAACAACTGAAACGCAAAATATTACAAATGCTAAAAACCGCGTCACTGAAGAACAAGAAGCATTTCTCCACGCAAACCCTAACTAACAACGGATAGTGCTAGTTATTGACGAAACGTCTGAAAAAATCCCAAGCAATTCTAGTACCAACTTTATCAAAAGAATTGTGTTGTGCATGAACGTTGTTTAAGTCCGCGGCGCACAGCCAACATAAGTTGAGTTCGTTTATTTACAGTTTCGCTCAATTTACAGCGTATTAAATAGCAAGACATGGCGAAAACGTCAACACAGCAACATTCCAATATTCACACAGTCTTTAATTTGATTTGGTAATCACCTTTTCTTGAAAGTGTTATAAGGATGGAGTTGGTATACAATGAAATGTCATCCCTCATAGTCAATTTGCAACATAACACGCAAAGGCATCCACAACCACACCCCATCCCTAATATCAAAGGCAATACTAAAATCATGTTTATGAAGGTCCATAAAAGGAGCAACAGCATTATTTGGTATTTACTTCTACATCATAGAAGTAGGTTTCCACTTCTCTTGTTCCCCATTGCGTGACCGGTGCCTACAACGTCGTTACACACCTGAAAATCGCTATGTGACTCGTTACTAAAAAATGTTCAGTATTCTATGACAGAATATGACATCATACTAGAAATGGCATAATCATCCTAATCGTCTTCCAATCTAAGATGGATCTCAGATGTATCTCTCCCTCCTAAGTATAAATTGTTGACATCACTGATATCCTTGACTTTGTGGGTAACCTCCATTGTTTCTCTCCTTGAAAGTAAGAAGAACTTCTCCTTACCTATTTTAATTTCATCCTGGAGGCACAAGTAATGCACTTCAAATTCTGCGTGATTCCATGAAATGAGTCTTTTTCCACTGATGTCCTAGAACCAATAAATCACCATCCATGAAAGTGTATCATCCTCTCACTTAGACAAACTCTCTCTTACTACATTTAGAGCTGCAACTACGGGCGGAGGGGTAAGAGCCCCTGAAACAAGAACATTTTAGTGGAAAGTTCAAGCTTTTACACAAATGATTGGTGTAAAATGACCTGAGCCCAAGCCCCCTAGTCTTTATATAGGACGTCAGTAGTCAGTCAGTTGGAGGAAAATCGGGCGAAGGGTTGAACTGTCATTATGGGAGTTTAGAGAGAGCAAAACTACTTCCAGAAGTATAATCAAGTTCTGTAGCACTAACTTTTTATTTACAAAAAAAGTACTAACATAACTCAGAAAAACGTAATACCAAAAAGAGAGAATGATTTTCAATCCATACATTGTGCCACAACTCCATTACAAACCGAAGCAATCATACCAAAGAATGACTTGCGTTAATCAGTCAACTACATTTTATGATTTTAACAAACCTGTAACAATAGGACATTCAGCTCGGAACTTTGCAAATAAGAAACAAAATTTGGATATCTGTTCTTACTTCGACTTGAGTTAAGATCTTGGACAACATCTTACGCTAACTTAAAATATTCGATGAGTCCACTGGTCAGCACAAAAACTAACACAGTCAGATTTTTACAAAAAGATTCTCACAAAACACAACTATAGTCGTTGCTGGTATGCTATCATAACTACAAAACGATTGATAAGTTAGAACATTTGTGCCTTGGTCATAATACGAGTTAAGGGGATGTGTTTGATACAATAACAGTGATCACAGATACAAATGAAGTTGCTATCCCTTACAGGAACTGTCAGAATTTTACACTTTCTCCTTTTGATAAGAATGATGAAGGGCGTACTCTGGGAAAATGGGAGAGTCACAAATCTCATTCTAAAACGTGAGCTTAACACAAAATTTTCATTAAAGAAGGGGAGAAACAATTCTATGAATGGCCTCACACAATTTTTAAAAGCCTAGTAACTTACTTCAGGAAGGACGGGAAGACTCTCCGCTCTTGAAAACGGCGACATACTTCAACTTCAATCTCACGTAATACAACTCACATTATAAAGCATTTAATCAGAGTATCCAAGATGTTACTCGTGAATTAATCAATCTGGTTCGGAAGGAGAACAAAAGAGGTGCAAGTTTACAAAACAATGAGTGGTAATCATGGGGTCTGATTTGTCGAGGGTCCCTCTGTTGAATAAGAATACAGTTCCTTATGGTCCATTTAGTATGCTATCTAGTACATAATCTTATTGTATCTGTTAGCATAGATGAATAAAACGTAAAGGACCCAAAACGACTAAGCCATGCCTGATACAGTTCCGGATCAAAGAGATACACTGTTAGCATAGTATACTTACCTTGTCCATGGCGAACACTCGAAGTTCTGCCTCCAACGCATCCTTAAGTTCTTCGCGAGTCTAAGGATGAAACAACAGTTTTTAAAACAGACAGTCACTTCAATTAACAACATCATGACACCTAAAAAGCATCTTTGAGAATGTAGAACAGTAGAAAAGCGAAATTTAATATAAATTTAGGTCTGCAAATTCTCAAGTCTGAAAACTATTATCCGATATTGTATTGCGATAACCACCCCTTGCACTTAAAGGGGCCAACCTTTTATGTAAGAAATAAGCTACAGCATGGGCCTCCATGGGCATACAGTATCTGACACGCACCATCAACAATCTCTTTTACAAGAAAGGAACTATAAAATTACCAAAATGTCAAGAAAGAACCGACCTAAATAATGAACTAACTAAATATATTCGAGGAAATACATTTACCTTACTGTTCCAAATAAGCATTGGCGTTGAATGATCACATCCGAATCTGCGAGGAAAAATTAAATAATGGCGAAAAGTAAACAAATTAAAATTGCCGGGGGGGGGGGGGGAAGCACAAGGTAACATCGGGAAAATACAAGAGCCTGTCGAGACAGGTCATATTAATACACCAGTCTTAAACTAAATGTCGAGCATATATGCAGGCTGACAAAATATAGATCGATCAGTTCAATGACTTGTCCACTACTCCTACAAACTACTCTATATTCATTATTGAAATTACACTGCAGTCCTATTACACTCACCCAGGTCTATAATACATCTGTCTGACACTTCCAACCTCACTCTCTCCAAATGTTTGAGCTGTGACGGAACAACACTCAACTGAAACATACAGCCTTCTTTGGCCACGCTAGCTAGTGAGACTCTGTGGCATGTTTGTATCTACCCCCTGTCTTTTTACAATATAACCGAACAGTACAAGAGCCAAACAGCAAACACCATCTCATAGTCATCATCATCATCTCGTTTCATCTTAAACTATACGTGAAGTCAACAAAGACACTCTTAAACTTGTATGCCAACTTTTCGCTCCCCTCACCATCTTTCCGATGACTGGAACTGGTCCTGCAAGGTACGTGGATAATCCTGCGTTAAAAGGCCTTAAATATTCTGCGAAATATCACATTTCTAAAGAAAAACGGTATGATATTAAATGCCGCATCAAGTCCCTCACATTCAGAAACTGTTCTGGAAAGTGTTTTCTTCCGGCACAAGAAATACAAGGATTTACACGAACTTACTTATAATAAAACAGATCCCAGTTGGCTTCACTTTTTATTCTTTGCCTCCTCTTCCGCAGGACAACTGGACGTTCTTTTGTTTGCTATGACACAAAAGTGGGCTCCAAATAAGGGGAAGTTCTGAATACCAATAGAGAGCCGATTACAGATACACAACAAAAAGACATTCTAATTAGACTCCATTAGAATGACAGGGTAAACTAGATTTCATATGCAAAATCAATTAGTAAAATCACTTCAAAGTTATCATTGCCTTTTAAAGTTAAAAAGATCGTATACTTGATAACCTTAAAGTGAGAACGATAACTAATCTATTCCTTTCTTCGATCCTTCCTTCCTTTGCCCATTCATTTCAATATTTACCCATTGGCTTGCGTCTGCAATTAATCTATTCAAGTCATCAGGTAGTGCACTCATTCACATACATCCAAGGCTCATTTGATCACTTCTTTGCTTTGTTATTCATTCATGAATTGAATCTTTCATTTTTGTAAAATATTTCCTCCATTCTTTATTTACGTTAATATTATTAACTTAAATGATTTGTTAATCCAGTACTGTCACTATTTATCTGTATACAAGCACGGCATCAAATTATACCTTGTTGATTTCTGTGTTCATTTCTTCACTTTATTGCCTGTTACTTTTTGGCCAGCCTTGCTTGCTTTTCTTTAATCGCCACCATGCCGTCGAAAAAGACGTCGAAAAAGAATATACAGTGTGCACAAATGCAAACTACAAAGCGATAAGAATTTACCAGGAAATACCACATATCTATGGCACCTTGTGTGATGCGGAAAGGCTAAACAATTAATTAGGTATGCTGATTCTTACATCGCGTTTTCCTTTGATGCCAACTTTTTCACTAACACGTTCTTTCCAATGTGTTAAGAACTTCTCCAGTTGTACGATTGGAAGCCTCCCCTTCACTTTGGAAGAATCCTAAATAAGAAGATCAAATACTGGATAAAAAACTGCCAACAAGTAACCCAATAGCATCAACTGAATATAACGAGGAGATATTGATGATTCGACAGCATGAAATGTCATAACTACATTGAACCACCATGACAGACAATTCAATTTAGAGAACGTACTTATCAAGTTGATGATATCAAAGTGGTTGAGCAGACTACCATCAATGGCTACTTACATCACTCATGCAATATATCAGTAAAAAGGTGATGGTTTCCTCCAAGGTACTTAGGGTCTCCTACCCCTGAGTTCCACCATAAAGTATACCTACACTCCCTCATCACCGTTATTGGTATTTATCACAATGTCATTTATCGTGTAAGAACAACCTTTTGGAAGGCAACCTAGGGCACGTGCCTCTATGGAAAACATGCTTGCAGAATCTAGTTTTCGCTTAACTTCTTATTAAATTCATCCTGTTTACTTCGTTCATGAATACGGTGTGTAAATGTTTATCATCAAACATTCCTCTTGGCCAGAGTCAGCGTGGATAGACTAGGGGACCGCGCTATTCTACATATCTTTACAGTAAAACACACAAAAATCTAAAGAACACTTTACAAACTAGCCAACCCAAGGGAAGCTCTCGATATTCAAACCTTCATCT
This sequence comes from Carybdea cf. marsupialis auct. non (Linnaeus, 1758), assembly GCA_010016065.2. NCBI lineage: Eukaryota > Metazoa > Cnidaria > Cubozoa > Carybdeida > Carybdeidae > Carybdea > Carybdea cf. marsupialis auct. non (Linnaeus, 1758). The sequence continues at coordinate 6,618 of JAAAKL020018931.1, forward strand.
GCTATTATAGTTTCACTTTATAATACTCTGTTCTATTACGCAAGGCATATAAGCCTCCATTGGTTTATTTTATACTATTATGAAAGTTTTAGGTCAACAGATTCCTCCGCATAGGAACTAGCATATTTTTCAGATTCCACATCTTTTTTTGCAAGGGCAACGAAACCCATGCCTCAAATCAAACCATCACTAACGACCTCACCCATTTCAGGTGAGGTCTTTTGTTTCGTATAATCATCTGTAAATAATGCAAAGGCTATAAACACAGAAAATTTAAAAACAAAGGGATGTTGGAATAGGCACATCTCTATCTTTACTGCAAAAAATACGTTTTCCGTACGAAAACGTGGGTCAAGATTCTCAAGATATTAGAGCAAATGCTGTTTTTAGGCATAAACATAAAATATATAACAATAACGATTGTTAAAACAATGATAACAAAGAGATAACAAAGGAATGGAATATGAATCTAGCATGTAGCTTAGGCATTTTGTTATCTAAAATTTTGGGGGGGTATGGCATATATTGCAAATTTACATTGATGATTATGATAATATCGGTGATATTTAGAGCTCTGTTTAAGACACTAAACTTACACTTATTATGCAATTTCGACTCGAGACACGGGGTTTGTCTTGGTCATCACTACCTCCAGGCCACTCTTAGACAAGGTTTAATATATGTCCATGAATGCCTATCCCTAGACTATTACATATCAACTCGGTGTCCGCCTGGGGGTAAATATGTTTCAAGGGGAGCCAGTCCTCATCAGTCTTGGTTGGCAGTCTTACTAGAGATAGTGTCTCGATAACTACACTAATAGTAGTGTCATCTTATCAACACTATCCTCTTGAACAAAAGAACGTTATAAATGAATCTGTAGTCTGTGTTTAAGGTCTTTTGTGCGGCAGGTGTCTTGCTACTGCTGCAATTCAATGAAAAAATGCATGAAAGACGAGAATGTGGAAAAGCAGAAGCACTACGAGGATTTGCAATTTTAAAGGCTTCACTGACGGTAAACAAAATAAAGGAAACAGCCAGCACACCTAAGATTCCTCCAATGATAAATGCTGATAAAAATATGGCAAAGATAATCCGTTGTGAAAACGGAAACTAGAAAAGACTTGTGCAAGACTGAATCTCTTTGGAAGAAGGTGAGCTTTTGAAGTTCTTTTTTAAAGTTGCAACGGTACAATCAATATTACTGAATTTTAGTATATTTTTTGTGATATTTGTCACTGCTTCGATGTAAAATAGTTTTAAAATTGGAGCTGTGGTTTGTTAGGTATAGTGTTTTTTGTCCACCAAGGTTATTAGCCAATGATAGTCAATGTGACATTTTGGGAAAAGATTGTGTCATTTTCAATTCTACCTTCAAATGTAGCTTTTCTTTAAACAATACACATTTGAAAACCAGTACCTTGTATACAATACACTATAAATAAAAAGAGAAAAGCATTATTTTGATGGGCAACTTGACTCTCCAAATAGACGTTTCTAGTTCCTTATTGCGTTCATTTTCGATTAAACTAAGACAATGTAGTCTGTTTTTGATCAAACGAAGAAATCTGTACTTTGTCGGCAGAGAAATTTGTTAGTGTAATTTGCAACAACGTTTTGTTATCATTTCCTATCATTTTTACGCGAAATTTTACAGTTTTACATTTATTCCAGACTATTACTGTGACCAGTGTCTGATGAAAACGTTTAGCAACATGAATCCGTTACTGAGCAGATGTTTATAAAGAAATAGATCAGAGTATACTTTTTAACAAAATAAAAGTAGCACTAGATACCCTCCTCCCCCCTTCCTCCTTATGTGTAATTAGTAAAGAGGCGCGAAATGTGGAAACAGGAAAGTTCATCAGTCAGCTTCACCTATTCGAGCACTTTTGTCAAGGACACCATCGTGGAATGGAAGATTTTTGCTTGATATCTGAGAGATAGTAGAGATCCGTAAAACCATGCCAAAAAGCAAAGAGTATTCTCTCTGTTCAGGTAAACGGAAGCAACCATCAACGAGACGAAAGAAGAATAATGGGGACAAAATATAAGGACTAGGAAACTTTTCACAAGGTACAACACCCTAAAAATTATATACACAGGTTTTATATAACATGGAAGTAGGGAGGTAGATACCTCCTCCTAACTGTAGAAGATTGTATTGTGTTTCCAAATGTAGCGTTAAACTGTTGCATCCAAATTATTGAAGAAAAATCATTAAAGCAAGAGAACTGTTGCTTTGCAGACAAGGAGAATTTGTCTTTTCGTTGGGCCTTTTTGGTCAACTATTCAGTTCCACAGACACTGATTGGTCAAAACAACACCAATCTGGGTGTCGGACTTTTGATTCGCTACTTTCAAAACACAGTTGGGTATAAGTTTCATTGATTTCTTCTCTATTCCAATTCTGACGACTTTGTACTCGGAGGAGTGTCAGACGAAAAATGCTTTTTAGTACTAAAGTGTTTTCGCTAATTTCGCGCAGTTTCATTATTTGGTACCACCAGCAAACTTTTTACAAATCATTAAATGCTGCACGCGAAAGGGATTAAGAGCCTACGAACCTCGTAAGTGACGGTAGACAATAATTAGAATAATGAGTGAAAACAAGATAGAAAAAATAAATATTGCATGGAAAGCCTATGAGGGAGAGTAAGGACGTTCCCGATGAAAGATGATGGGTTTAGTTAAAAATGGTTTGGCCCATACTTGAAAAGAAAACAAGGAATGTCTGATGCAGCTTCACAAGATCAAGCTAATTGAATGAAAGTTATTAAAGTAACAATTAATGACACTTCTGTCGGGTGTGTGAAAGCGAAGAGGACACAATTACTACCAATTTTTTGTCTTCAATGTCTACAGGTTGATCAAAACGATTATAAGCATAGAAGTGACTGGATGCATTAATGTCGTAATGATTTGTCATAAAGAAGTAGATTTCAATGGTCAACACATCGGTTCTGCCTTCCTCTATCTTGAATGGTCTATCTGTTCTCTGATTGGCTTAGCGGGTTAGATCCAGAACGATGTCGTTGAAAAATAGCTAGAGGAGCGATCCCAATGATATGTCTCATCACCGTTGGTGAGTATCATTATTGTTATCGTTCGCTGTGCGGCCGCTATTAAGGAAACGGAGGCAAGTGATCTCTATTATAGTTATCGTTATCATTATCATTATCGTTCCCGGTGTATACAAATAGAACGGATTAATAGCTTAAGAAAGGTGATAAGAATAGGAACCTGAAACTGTCAGGGAAATTGGAAAGTGAAACATCCTATGAAATTTTAACGTTTAAACAGATCACGTCGTAGAACACCCAGATACAAACGTCATTGATCAGGAAAAGAGCAGATATATAGACATCATTATACTAGCAGATTATAAAAGTGATATGGGAAAGTAGAAAATTAAAAGGAATA
>JAAAKL020018932.1:0-10040 GCA_010016065.2 Carybdea cf. marsupialis auct. non (Linnaeus, 1758)
GACCACGGGAGACCCAAATTCCTATGGCATTTGTTTCCAGGTTGTGGTATTTTGAAAATAAGAGTATATCAGCACATTTACAAATATGCATGTGAAATGTGATAATTTAATCAAAAAGGCACATTAAATCGACAAATGGCTAGATACGGAGTGAAGTTGGTCATGTAAACGAAAGCTGTTAAGTACAGAGCCAAATAACACCAGAAATAAGAATATGCTGTCTTTACAAACTACTTTGATGATGGTACTTAAAAGTTTAACCACATGGTAAAATGTTATGTAAGATTTAAAGCCAAACTTTTCAGTTGCATTTTGATACTAGAGGATAGTTACGTTAAGTACACCAATATTCAGTGTTGTTTGATTCAAGGTTTGTAGGGCAGCTTCAAAACTCATCCTTTTCTCTGAGTAATTTGCCAAAGGTGAAAGTCCAAACAGAATAGGATTAAGAAACATATTTTCAGGTCTTTTACCCCTATTAACAGGGAGTGTCAGCAGAGAGGAATAAAGCTGTAAGATACTTTAGCTGTTTGGTAGCTATCTCCAAATGTTGGAAATGTTGAACTGAAAAATTGACCTTAAAAAGTTGTGGATCCCTGCTGCTTTGGCCTTGTGTTGATATTGGAAGAGAAAGGTCATTTAAAAACCCACTGTGTCGTAGTGAGTCTTGGTAAACAAGTAGTCAGAGCTAAGGGTAGAAAGTCATTGGCTTATTGAGGTAGATAGTTGTTTGATGATGGATAATTGGATCTTGAATCAATGTAAACTGGGGCATCACCAGTTTTATGGTAAGGGAAATACTTTTCATTTCAGATGTTCAAAGTAATGTAGAGGGAATTAATGGACTTTCAATTTAATGTGATGGTGGACTTTAGGCCATAACTATTATAAGGTTTTATATCAGCTAACTTTCCCAGCTTATCTTGCAGAATTACCAGTCCATTGTCTCAGTATAATCAGATAGGATTGTTATGAAGATCTAATTATGTATTTAAGCTGTGATACATATATTTATTGTAATAGTCAATTTGTTATAATCCTCATATTCTGCAGAAACCAAATACTCAAAGAACTTACTTGGAAAGCTTACTGAACAAGTCCATGAAATTGAAGATAACAGATGGAAGAGTGTTAATTGGCATATTTTTATGCAGTGATAAAGATAGAAATATCATTTTGGGTTCTTGCCAAGAACATACAAAAGATCCAGGTGAGTACTGTTGTACAGGTATAGCAAGTAGAGTTCTATCATTTGGGACCTACAAAATCCAAGGAACCAATACACTGGTCTAACCAAGCCAATCAGAAGGTTCAAGTGTGTCTTTTAAAAAACTAGTACTTTCCATGATCAATTATGTGGTGATATTGCACTTTAGAGGAACAGCAAGGATAGTTTGTTCCACTGAAGACCTTGCTGAAGTGTGTTCTTTCTAATTGTACCAGTATGTGCAAAGTATTATCAAGAAGAAATAATGATGAGTTAAGCAAAGATGCTAGTCAGCACAGCACCTCCCAAATCTCCACCAGTAGAAATCAACATCCAGATCTACACAGTTTTGGAAGAAGAAAGGGTTTGAAATTTTCAATTTTCAAAGACGATAGGGAAACATCTCACCACCATTTTATGATGAAAGAGGTGAAAAGCCAATAGTTAAGGAAGAATGGAAATGTTCTGCCTATTTTGAAAGAGGAGATTGAAAGAGCAGTAAAAACAATGAAGTGGGGAAAGTCAGTAGGTACAGATGAACTTTCTGTGGAGATGATTGCGGGAGCAGTAGCAGTAGGTACTGACGTGCTGAACAGACTTGTAAACAAATTTTAGAACTCAGGGGAAATGCCAGAAGATCTTAGTAAGTGTCTTAGTAAGTATGTCTTTGTTGCACTCCCCCAAAACCTGGTGCAGATGAATGCAAACTTCATAGTTTGACGAGTCATGCTGTCAAAGTAATCCTGAAAGTACTTACTTACTTACTGCACGGTTTAATGCCATCTTTTCCCGGCAGCTTGGGTTGGACACCTTCTTGTTACTTCTTTGTTTATTGCCAATCTCCAGGCAACACCATCATTTATTAGATCTTATGTTAATTTGAGGGCTAACATATCCGTCTTGACACTATCCATCCAGCGCTTTCTTGGTTGGCCATGGTATTTCCCAACAACATCATAGGTCAATACTCTATGCTGCCAGCAATTTTCATTCATCCTGCTGACATGACCAAACCAACCACAAACCAACCACAAACCAACCACCAAACCAAAGTCATCACATAGAGATTAACAAGAGCAATTAGGCCAGAGATTCTACATAGTTAGTTTGGTTTTGTAAAGACATTGTGAAGGAACTGCTGCAGTAGGTATATAAGATGAACTGGGACAATCGACAAAGGTCAGAAGAGGGGTTAGACAGGGATGTGTAGCGTGAACATTTACTGAGGTATTTAAGTGATGAAAACGGTTGTAAGGTTGCAGGAATGAACCGTACAGATATTAGGTACACAATGTTTTTAGCAATATCTGAAGCAGATTTGCAAGGGCTGCTAAAAGTAGTGGTATGAAGAAGCTTGGACTACCAGTGAACAGCAAGGAAACAAAAGCAGAAAGACGATTGTTTCTCAGTGTAGGTTGAAGATAAGAAGTGAAGAGGTAGAGCAAGTTAGTAAATTTCTGTACTTGGGTAGATGGATCACTTCAGATGGTAAATCAGACTGAGAAATCAGAGCAAGGATAGCAATAATAAAAAGGTTATCTAAAACTTAGCAATGTCCTTACATCAAAGAAAATATCTGTCAAGACAAGAACTCAAATATTGAAAGCATATGTTTGAGCTGTATTGTTATATGAATGCAAATTTTAGACAGTAAATAACTGGGCAGCTTTGTTGAGAAGAATTATTATCTTTTACTATTCTTGTTGTTAGTAAATACTAATTAGCAGGCCTGATCTGTATATAGGAGACTTTGATTTTTATTATTTATATTATATTGATTCTGGAAGTTACAAAATGAAGTATCTTCCCCGCGACCTTTCCATGAACGTTTATATTCTTGATGAGGCATTAAGAGTATGTTGAACAATTTCCTCATCACCCCTTCAGTCACACGTTTTTAAGAGATAGAAAATGCCTATTGTTTTGTGACGAAGAATATAGTGAACTATTCTCATACTCGTGAAAATCGTGCCCCAAACAAATGGAGAAGGAACACAAAATAGCGAAAGTGCCCAGTTACAGAAACAAAATGACGAAACTGAAGTCGATTCATTGAAAGGGAATGAGGAGGCATTTCGAAAACGTAAAGAAATTCCAATATCTCATCGATTTATTTTTTAAAGCTGGCATGTTGGAAACAGTTCTTTTGGAGTTTGAGCAACATAACTTACAGAACTAAGAAATTACTAAGCGGGAGAACTTTTTAAAAGTACATTTAAAACATTTGGGGTTAGCATACATTATTTTGCATGTTATGTATCTATAGTTTTGTGAATATCAGGTATCAGGAAAGCCAGTACGAGAATGTAGTATTTCGTTAGTAGTGAATCTATTTCTATTTACAGAATGATGAAGTGAAGATCTCATTCCCGGTTTCCGTTTAATTGTAGCGCAGAGATATCTAGTTGTAATCTTTGAAAATGTGTACTCCCAACAGCATTTTATTATGACTCCCCACCTTGAACGAAATTATGAACAGGTCTTGTCCCTTCATTAAATTACCACTCCCCCGTTTTTGATTGTGGCGTTAATACGTGCTACATTAACTACAAGACTTCATATAATAGACGTTTTTCTTACAAAAAAATCTTTGAAAACCTTAGTTAAGAGTGTATTTATGACTGCTGAAACCCACACAGTAAACTGTTGTGGTCACGACTGAATTTAAGAAAATTATCATCGTATACACTTCCGAGAGTTGATTTATTTTGCACACCCCATTTTGAGAAATTTATGAAAAGTACTCACCGACCGCTGTATTTGGATATGGGTTATATGATGATCGCAAATTTTTAGGTGCTATTTTGTATCGGTGCTGATCGACATGGATCTAAACCAAAGGTGGCATGGATTAACCTTGTGTTTCTGTGGGATCCTGTGGATTTGTAGTAGTTTGAGATGAAAACAGAACCCCTACCTGATCGACAAAGGAAAAAAAACGAAGTAAGAAAGTACAAGATATGTCATACTGATTCGCTTTATTACTTTTATTGCAGTTATCATTGCGGCTGGTTCTCAAATTTGACCTTTTACTTAAGTGCACTCGGTTTATTAAAGAAAATTGGGGTTCATTTCATTCAGTCATGGCTTTACTACAATCGAATCTCGTGTAAAGAGGACTTGCAACAATCAAGCCCTGTAGCAAGCCAAGTGTTACAGAGAGTGTAAGTAAGAGGGACCATTGGAAGTGTTACACGAGTCATACTCCTACCCCACTCCTTGTACACGTTACTCTGGCTCAGATCAGTAAATCCAGTGTCACATGTTTAAACCCATGCACAATACTTGTTGCATCGTCTACGCAGCAGTAGCTACTTCTGAAATAAAAAGAGGTGTTCTTTGTTCTTTTTTATTTGCAGATACGGGTGAAGAAGAACCCAGAATTCTCGGTCTTGCAATGGTTCCAGGAAGACATATAACAGAGATGTATATTGACCAGGCTTAGATAGGTTTTCAACCGGACAGTGTTTATTGTTTTTAGAAGCCATCAATAAAATATACGATGGTTCGTCATTGAGCAAATGTTGTCTGCGGGCCCGTGCACTTAGAAAAGCTGCAATTTATTTCTTCGGAAGTATTTTAATTTGTATCCCGGAATAGGCCTTTTGCAGAATTTTATACGTGGTTATGGTACTCATCGTAGGCGGAAGCTGATCGACTGTCAATGCACAAATTACTGCATTTAAAATCCTCTTCTTCTCTGAATTGAAATCCCCATTTGAACAGCTACTTATTTTAGGGGGATAAGAAAGTAATTTGACCATTACTTTCGATATGAAGCGATGCCCGAAGGCCTACGTAGGTTTTTATCTTGGAAGACGTAATGTTTGCTCTCATGAAGAACAGTTACTTTAACAGTGTCAACGTCTCCGATCATGTACGTGTTCTAGGTATGTCGATATTAAATGCACGTGCAAAGCTTATTTCAAAAGGGATACAGGGAAGTACATCAAGGTATGACAAGTTTAGTTATGAATGCTGGGGATGATTTCCTATTGGATCAGAAGTCGACGTACCTTATGATCCGTTCCGCATTGACGAAAGAGAACGCGGTAGCGATATGCTTTCCCCTTTACGGATTTCACTCCATTCCCAAGTGATGTTCCGTTTCTTTTAAAAGTGGTAATTGTAACAACAAGTTTATAGATGAACGGAATGTCAGATTCATGTGTGAAGAGCAAAGGCACGTTTCATTGACGCCTCTCTGTTTTGTTGCCTTCTTTTTGGGTGCAGCAAGTGTCATTACAAATTGAAGTAGATATGCATCCAAGGAACAATTACGTAAATTCGACAATTCTTTTTCGTTATATACTACGTTAATTCCCGACTAACTGACCCTATCCAGTTGTAAGGGGAGCAGTAAATCAACGACTTTAGGGAAGCGCTATTTAGATCTGCTGCTAGTCCGGTGTCCACCTTATTTTTTGCATCTCTATCACAAAGTGAAATTGAAAGGAAACTTTGAATTTTATGGGTAAGGGAATCAAAGATGGTCATTTAAATTGTGAAATCAAAATAGGTATTTATTTCAGGAAATGTAAGTTTTGACGCCGTAGAAACGAATGTGAATTGATGAATCTGGAGGCGCCTTGGTTGCGCTTACTTATGAAGGAAGTAAAGGAAATTGCCTAATATTAGCGGAGATAGTGTAACAATGTTTCAAGGTGTGAGGTAACAAAGGAGAGTTGTTTGGGGCATCCTACGGCTTTTGGGGACGAGCAGATTGTATAATTGGGAGAGCCGATAATGGTGATGCTAATAAATGCAATGTTACCCCGAGGGATGAAGCACGGGTATCAGAAACTTGGCAATATTTCTTAAATTTGATAGATTGACCCACACTAGAGGTTCGTGGAATAAAAAGGGAAGAAGTGATGTTTGAAGAACAAGACCAAGGAGTACATTTTCAAATAGCGCCATGTCATTGCCAACTGAGCATATCTTTTCAGCCATCTACCTTTCTAGCGAGTTCTGAGTCTGCTGAATGGTAACTTTGATCTAAAATAGTAAGCGAAAATCAAATAGAATTACCTTCGACGTTTCATCCTTACTGACTTACTTTTGCTTTTACCACTTGTAAAATTTTGTGCACTATACAGACAACCATGGCAATCCAGGTAAATGGAAGAAATGCTTAGGTTGAGGTTGACAAGACAAAATGTTTGGAGGAAAACCTTGAATGACCTAAAATATGCTCAACGTGCATAGCTGGGCATTGAAGAAATGGTAGATTATAGATGACAATGGCCAGCAGCACTGGAGGAACTAACTAGCATTAGACCAAGACGAAATAGACCGAACTGAGACTGAAAGGATTGAGACCCTGAGCACGAGATGAATGGATTCCATTATTTATGACGCCAATATCATAATAGTCATATTGGTAAAACAATTTAGCTGTAGAAGGTGAACAAAAAGGAGTACAACTTGCTTGCAGTTTAATTAGCACATGTGAGACTGTCAGGATGTAAGGTATCCAATGAAAATATAAAACAATGTTGTAGTTGAAGCCCAAAATTTAATATTGTAATAGGTCTGTAGTGGAAAATTTTGGAACTAGACAATACTTAAGACACCACATATCATATAATTTGTATGCTATTATTAACCCCCTTTCGTTTGCTCTGAGGGGTCCAAGAGGGTTGGACAAGAAAAAACGAGGTATTAGAAGTACAGTTAAATGTAGATTGGTCGTGAGAAAGTTCAGTCCTTTTACTTGGTTCCTTTTGTGTTGCATATACAGAGTTCAGATGGCTTTTCTTTGAGAAATGTAGTCGAAAACTTAGAAAGTGCTTATGATGGTATGAGTCTCTCTACTCCGATGTTAGAGCAGGTTCAAAGGCTCACTCACTTGCAATATCTTTATGACAGTCTGGGTAGAAGAACGGAACAAGACGTTTCGTATATCGGGAGGAACGGATATCTTTACGTGATATCATATGGGAAAATGCTTTGATACGTCACAGAAATGTTTTCTGTGTCATTTCGACAGAAACCTTTAACTGAACACGACGTGGATAAATCTAGATGCATTAAGGAAGGAGTTACGAAGCGTACAGTTAACAGGGATTGAGTAAACATAGTTGGATAATGAAATGGTCAGGTGTTAGTTGCCAGACTTAGTTGTACACCGGCATTTGTTGCTACATAGCACTCTCCCTCTCTCTCTCAAGTGTCAGATTCTTTAAGGAAGTTGACGACCATGATTTTGCACTGCATCCCGCCTCTTGCTACATGGAGCATTTCCTCAACACTGATGTTAACCAGACTGATCAACGCTTTCATGAATGCCATCCTTGATGTTTCTCTGTCTCTATTACTCTCTATCTTTCCTGTAAGCATCGAGTTTTCTAAACTGCCTTTACTAACTGTGTATCCTCAAATGTCGGCTGTCTCTTGGTTATGTTCATGATCAACTTTCGGGCTACTGAGTACCTCTTCATTTATGACATGCTTGGTCCTACGCACCTTCAGTATTTGCCAATGTAACCACATCGGCATAGCCTCCAGCCTTAGCTAGGAGTTTAATGTCCAACGTTCATAACCATATAAAAGTATGGGGATAACAAAGCCACCCATCAGCCTATTTCTAGTTGACAACCTCATTTTGACGTTAGAAATGAGCCCTTTTAGTCTGGAAAACGCCTCCTTTGCCATTCCAATGGTTGCTTTGACTTCTCTGAAATAATCTACCGTATTTGGTAATCATGGTTCCCACATACTTGAATTCTGAAATCTACTTGATTCTTTCTTGATTGATGTTTTCATGGCAGCATGGAGTTTGTCTTTTCTTACTGATGACCATGCACTCAGTTTTCCTTATGTTAATACATAATAACTTGTCCTGGCTGGCTTTGACGACATATTTTGCAAGGCTTTGTAGCTTTTCTGTACTATTTCTAATCAAGACTGCATTGTTTGTCCTGTGACCTACTACAACACAGCCCTTTCCTTCTTGACATTCCTGCATCGCTCTGTCGCTGTAGACATTGAAGAGCTCCGGAGATAAAAAAAACAACCCTGTCTAACACCCCTTTCAACCTTTACCTACTCGCTGGCACTTCCTATAGCTCTCATTAATACTATTTGGTCCCAATGTAAGTTGAATGTAAGCATGATGTCCCTTCCATCCATTTTTAGTGATTCAAGTGTTCTTTTTTCACTTTGTACCTTGTCAAAGGCTTGTATAATCGATGAAACAAAGATACAGGTCCTATTGCAGTTCCACAGACATATCTGACTCTTAGAATGATCTTGATGTGGCTGATCAACGCGGTCGCTCTCTGAATCTCACATCCAATAGTCCTTGTTTTGCTGGTATTGGCACAGAGACTGATTTGCTTAAATCTTTTGGGATCTTGCCAGTGTCATATATCTCTTTGGCTGGTTTTGTGACCTTCTCTATTCCAAAGTCCTCAAGAGCGATGATCATCTCTGAGCTGATCTTGTCAGCGATGCAAGCCTTGTCTCTTTTAATCTTCTTTAGTCCGTTAATAACATCTGAACACATGAATGATGGCCCTCCTTTTTCTTTCGTATGGGTGGCTTTTCTTCTCTCTCATCGCGGTAAAGTTCTCCGATATATTCTATCCATCGCTTGCTGATCTTTACTGTCTATCAGTACTTTTCCATCTTTTTTGTTGGATGCATTCATTCTGTGAGGAAGTATTCTTCTTTCCAGCCATAATATTGATTTAAACATTTAAACAATTATATGGACATTTCTTTAGTGTCAGCATTTCTTAGTCTTTCTACTTCTGTACACTTTTTGTACAATTTTTTCATTTCTCCATTGTGTCGTCTGTATTCTTGACTGTTTCTCTTGAAAGATTGCTTATGTCTCATGGCATCACGTATCTCCACTGTCATTCACGTCTTCTCTCTCTTTGTGTTCTACTCCGGAATGACTTGAGTCGAAGCTTCTTCAAGTCATGTTTTGAAGATATCCCATGCAATATATACTTCTTTTACCAGCCATTCATACATGCTTCTAGACGTCACCCTACATCTTTCCTGTAATGTGCTGTATTTTCACAGGAGACTGTAATCCAATCTTTTTACTTTCTGTGCTTGCCTCAGTTTCTCTAACTTACGTTTTATTTTACAAATCACTGGGGTATGAACCCTGTCACGTTCTGCACTTGGCTGTGAATTGAATTGCTTAATTGAGCTTTTAAAGCGCTGGTCAGCTGTGATGAAGTCAATTATTTTTTTGTATTGTTATAAGAGTTAATCTATGCCCCTCATCTTCTTTTCGGTTGTTGAAACGAAGTGTTTGTAAAAAACTTGTCATTTGTCGTGCATCGTGTAATCAGTCTGTCTCGTCTTTCACTTCTGTGCCCAAACCATGCGAATAAAAATTAATGATGTAAAGCTTTGGTTTATTGACGCTAGAGTACAACTCCTCATAGAGACAAATCAGTAACCACCCCCAACCCCTTCCCCTCTAATCTGCCTGTCAAAAATTAGGAAGTACAACGTTTATTTTCCTAAGTAAATGGAGCCGCCGTGGTCTAGTGGTTAAGGAATCGGACTCACATGCCAGAGGATATGCGTTCGAATCCCGCCTAGCCCGATGTTATGAGAGCTTTCTTTGTATATAGGTGTTGAGTCCTTCCGTAGTGTATTGATTACTTGTTCCTTGATCGACCGTTTGTTGTAATTCGTGTTTCCTGTGCTGATTGTTGCTTTGTTCGTAATCAATGTATAAATGTTTGTTGTAGTGTAGTTTGTGTAGATGACTGCATGTAAAGCTGAATGCCAGCAGTCACTCAAAAATGTAATGGAATCGATATATGAACGTGGCTAGTCATAGAGATACTTCTAGTGTCAT
>JAAAKL020018934.1:0-10039 GCA_010016065.2 Carybdea cf. marsupialis auct. non (Linnaeus, 1758)
CTACATCACATGAACAGTTCATACGCATACTGAATTACAACTCTTACAACAAGGCTTTTATAATGATACAAACAATAAAGAATAATTAGCATAATTACATCGTCATAACACTTGGTACGTTTTTTACTGTCAGCCGATTCAAATCCTTCTCCACTGTAAGAAGTTAAATACAGTGAAAGTGACATTGAGGATATTTAGCATTTTTTGTATTGGAAATTGGAACGCCGTTGTCATTGCTTGTTCAAAAGTACTTAATGTGAGTTGATTGTACATACTTATAAATAGCAAATATGACATAGGGCTAAATAATCAGAAGGCAGAAAAATCCGAAACTTGGAAAATGAGCAGTTTGATCAGTTTTAGAAAGACCTGTTCAGAGCGGTCCTTATCAATTGGTTGTACTAGTCACTGGCACGACGGCTCAGTGGTTTAGTCTGCAGAACTGAGTGCAGAAGGTTCCAAGTTCAAATCCCATCCTGGGCGATTTAAAAATTTGTCTGTTTCATTCATTTATAAACTGAGTCATCAAACTGGCCGGCAACCCATCGGGTCATCCTTCCAAGGTCGGCAAATGGGAACCAGGTCATACTGGGGTCAAATTGTGGAAAACAAGGAAGAGGAGTGGCGCCCCTCCCTGCCTTCGGGCAGACGTCATTTGAGAAGGAAGCGTTTGAGTCGCCCTTGACCGTCTTCGAACTAGTTCATTTCTTTTTGGATTTGTACTAGTCATAGGGGACCGAGGGCGACCATGTTCTGCCAGTTATGTGTATTAAGGATTATAAAGTTGTAAGAAACGTGCAGTGTTTAGTAAGCTTGCAAGCATATGTTTTGAGACAGTTTAAATTGTGGAAGAGTTATATATGACCTCACGCTCTCAGCAAGGATTTAGGCCTACGTGCAATGATAACATGGCCCAATTAGGAAGATATAATTACATAGAACATTTGAGGTTTACCTACTTTAATCACACTGAAAATGCAACTTTGGGTTCAGAGGGTGGGAAAATGGATAACTAGTTTAACGGGTCCCTGTATGTGTTTACGGATATGCAATAGGAGTACTGTATTACCACATTGACAACTCTTCAATTTGTCAAGCATAGCTTGTTGCGAATAGGAAAAATACTTAGCCTTAGCCTTCTACCATTAAGGAGACAACACTTTAAGAGATATTTGTCCCACCCTATGATACTATTGTGACAAAGAGAATGAGAAAAGGAATGCACTGTGCCCCATACATTGACTTGTTTTCCGAATAGTCATAAGCTGTTATTGCCTGCGCTTGTGGGTGAATACTACACTTTCAGCTTTGAAATGACTGTTTATCGACCTGTTGGTTGATACAAAGTTTGACATTGCTTACATGATTTGACCTGAATATTCTAAAAAGCTTTTTCAGGTAGGGACGTACTTACTGCCAAAGAAAACGTAGGTCTCAACAGTTTGAAAAGTTGTAAACATATGATGTCCACGTACGATCTTTTGATTATTTTGATACATCTGGAAAAGAATGTTCAATAAATTGTCGCAAGTGCAAAAAAACAAGCAAAGGAACTAGTGTGTTCAGATCACAAATCTAGTGCATTTTATGCCAGGGAGCTCGCAGATAGTGATATTCTACCTATTTTAGGGAGGACGTTTTGTTTACATATCATGAAGAAATTTTATGAAATTTATTAATTATAATTAACATAATTAATAATTATAACATCAGATCTTACCCCTATCTAGACTCGGTAGCCCTAGGAGGCCTGCAGCTCTATATCGTTGTCTGGTAGGCCGTAAACGAGTATTTAAAAAGATTCTCAAAAATCTGGTAATAACGACGCTACGAAGAGTCACCCACAGACAACACGAAATGGCTACTGATATAACTCTTAGAATGAAGCAGATGATTTTCCTTTTCAACCTTAAAGGACCTTAAGGGAATCTAATTTTGGCGGAATCTAATTTTGGCGCATCAAGCAATCCACCAAATCGATCGCAAATTGGCGTAAAAAATTTTGTGGGTTCACGGGAACAAAGTTTGGCGGATTTTTTTTTGAGTTTTACAAATCTGTCAAAATTAGTTCCTGCTAAAATTGGTTCCCGTAAGGTATTCTAATCATGAACTTTCGAAACGTGTTTACGTAGTTGGCAAGTTGCGGCTGTCATGCGAAGCCATAACCTGCAATTTCGAAAATAAACGTCTATTTTAACTAAAAGATGAATCAAAATATCAGCCAAGTTTCATATCTAAGTAACTAATATTTTCAAATTTACTGGTATTGAAAGAGCCCCGGGGCTTCTACCTCCTCCCCTTTCCAATCCTGGGAATTCCAAAGTAGCCGAGTCTGGACACCAAAAGACACTGGATTTTTGTATTTGTACAATCGAACAGACCACCAGAGTACTATTTAGTTTACGTAGTTTGAGAGTTTGTGTGCTCTGCAAGAGAATGCCTGCCACTATGATGTTATTTCTTCTCATGTAGTGGTATTTGGGAGCAGTAATGCGTTTATGCCTGACGATTTGCACAAGTCTGATATTTCTGCTCTTCTTGGCTTCTCCTATGGTCGTGGTGATACTTACTGCTCGTTGCAACACCTGTTGCAGTATCTTCTTGGTCTTGATCAAGTGTCCAAAGTGTCTACACTTTCTTGTTTTGATTGTGCTGAGGAATAATCTTACTATTTCCTCAATTTGCTGCGATACAGATGCCTCGCTTTGCTGTTCTTGGTGTTACTACATCTCTAAGGTATTTTTTTTATCTTCCAGTTCTTTGTCTGTAATCTAGCTTGTAATACTATACAGAAGTTGACAGTATATAGAGTTTTCCCCAGTCTTTAGTTTTGAGTTCCTCTATCTTCTGTATGATTACCAGTTTTCCGTTAATCTTTTCTCACTTGCGTATGTTAAGGTTTGACGAAGTCCACTATTAGGGTGTTAAGTGATTCCAACGAATAAGAAGTATTGGGTAACTTTTGACTTAAAGTGACACTATTACTTGCTACCACTAAAAGTCTTCTTTTTTATTAACTGGTAAGGGATAAATATTCTAAGTCTTTTAGACTCAAGCTACAGATGCCACCTACCAAAATTGTAGTATAGATATTATATACTATTGTAGGCACTGCTTGAGTTTTAGATTTCTCAAAGTTTTGTGATCAGGATAAGACATATTTTACCACAAACCTGTCCTCTATGAGGTGTCAAAAATCAAACTTTGAGAGACTTGGTAGTAGAACGTCTTAGATGGATGATACAATTCTGCCATTTTTCGCAACAATTTTTATCAATGTATGAATGCCGAGAGCTATTATTTTACAAAAAATTGTAACCTAAATGGTCCTTTTTTCCACGTAGTCAATATTGCTATTATTGTCAAATTTAGTAAACAAGTCTTGAATGGATTTTCCGAAAATCTGAAGATTTGTTGTACGTTAATTTTGTCCGTATTTGCTTCTTTTTCGTTTCCTCTATTCAAACATTATTTCACTGACTTGATAGTAGAAAGTAATAATAGTATAGAACTTGTTAGTAATATTCGGATGTCACCGGGTGATGTGATGCTTTCTTTACTTCATCTCTAACTTGTGGAATCTCGTTGCTCGCCTAGGCCTTACGACGGCCTACGCATGAGTATACTCATGAGTATGGTAAATTGCCTTCTATTATTAAAAACACATTAACGTGACCTGTCAAGTTTTAGAAGGCCTTCACTTGCTTTAAATCTGTTTTTCCCTGGTTATAAAAAGCACGATCAAAGTGACATTTCCTTCTGATATGGTAGTAAAACTCTCTAAAAAGATTAGTGTGCAACAAAATTTCAACATCGGTGAAATAGAGTTCTTTCAAGGTGAGAGAGCTCCGATGAGCTGTGATCTGCAACGTGTATGGGATGCTTTTATGTATGGTGCAAGTTTGTTGAGTGCATAAATTTATGCAGTATCGTTTACTGAGTATGAGATTGAATTAGTAATAAGTAGCTTTTACTTCCTGTAGCTTCTGCTATTCATGCGGGTACATTGATATTGACGATGTAACCATACCCAATGTGACAGTAAACGTGACCAATTTCCTCCTCTCCAACGTCCAAGACCCATTGAATCTTCACTGCTTTGCAAATATTGCCCGATTGAAAGTTATATATCATGGGCCTAGTAAAATTACCGATGAAATTTCAGGAAACTGTAGTGACTCAATTACCTCCCATAACATTTCATATATATACAAGAGAGTTACAGTCCGTTCCCACTAGGTTATAACTAGCGAAAACTAGGAGTAAGTTGTCTAGTGGAAACCCAATTCTATATGAAGTAAATTGCTAGTTTCCCTTCAGTTAAATGAGCGAAACCTAGTTAAGTAAAATAAAAACTGTTTTGCTATTTCCTTCAACTTTCTGCGCCACATCAAGGGATACAGACATCACATACACGTTTCCAAGAATCTAAGGAATTTTTATAACTGAATACATGGTTGGTTTATCCGAATAAAACTAGACGGAGGTTTGACACAGTTGGGACAAAAATGATTTACTTTGTAAATCTTATTAATAGTACTTAGAAGAAAGCTAACCAAAATTGCATGTGCTCTAAAATGTGTACCAATTCAAGAGCGATGAACAGATAAAAATATGTTTTCTACATTTGTTTCTTCACAATTTAATTACTTTTTATCAGTATGGATGTGTCATGATAGAACAGTGAATGGCAAAATATTCCAAGTATATGATCGACCTCTTACAGTGATGCTGAAAGACACTACAATCAATGTTAACTACCTTCTTCTGAACAAATAATGTTACATCTCACCACAAAAACCTTAAGAAGTTAATGACAAAATTTATACAACATCAGCTAATCCTAATCCTCCTTTCCTGAAAAATATTTATTCAAAACTGCATGAAGAGGCGAGATCATTTTTGTACTTAAAGCTTTCTTCTTTGGACACTCCTCAGATTAATAACAGCTGCACGACGTTGAGGGGAGTTGACAGAATTATGCAGCATGTTTCTTGCTGCATTCACCAAGCACCAGCACAAACGTAGAAACAGCCACTTTGGGGTTCAAAAACAAGAAACCTACTTAGCAATGAGACTCTCCTATAAGATATTACCTGTTTAAAATCCCAGATTGTGAGTATATGTATACACATAACCGCTTCGAGGATAATAGTTTAGGCTAGATCTGCCTTTCACTCGGCCGTTCTGGAATAAGTCCGCAAAAAAGAAAGAAAAGCGTTGCTTTGTAGACAGAGATAATAATTATGTCTTCAAACTTGGTCTTTTTGGTTAACCACTCAGTTCTACGAGCACTGATTGGTAAAAACAATACTAATCTGGCAATTAGAGTTCTGATTGGCCACTTTAAAAGCACAGTTGGGTAAAAGTTGCATTCCTTCTTCTTCGTTTTCCCTGCTGGCGATTTTATACTCTGAGGAATGTGAAAGGAAGAAAACCTTTAAGTACGAAAGTAGTCTTAATGTTTCGTACATTTAACAACATGTCCATTTCCTAAAAACAATTGTACAATCTAAAAATATTAATAATCTTATTTTGAAAACATTGAGATAAGGCATCTAAAGTATCAGATTTAACACATTTTATATAGGTGCAAATTATGCAAAGGTTTTATAATGTATGCAGGCTTTATTTTGTAGATCACCAAATGGTAAATACAATAGTTGGCTTACACAACCTTCTAAGACCTACCTTGTTGGCCCTTTTTACGCCGGCCCTTTTTACGCCGGCCCTTTTTACGCCACCCCGAAAATTAGGTTATCCACCATTTAGGGCCGCATTTAACGCCGGTTTCTGTTTGCCAGGGAATTCTCCCGTAGGGTTTTGCCCATTTTGGATCACGTCCGTTACGTGCTAGGAAGGAAACGTTTAGTGTGACGGATCGTTGTAAATATTTTTTTTACATAATTCCTGGGGAGCTCAGGAGAAATGGAATTAATTAATGGCAGGGTGGAGTGTAGGATTCGTGTATTGAATGATAAATTAAGGTCTATTTTTGTTATTTTAAAAGTATACTTAAGAGTAGGAAATTTTGAGTAAAACTAGATTGGATTGGAAGAGTAGATTGGAAGATTGGATTGGATTGGATTGATGGAAGGTTGATAGCGGATTGTATGAGGATTGTTGGAATATTGATAATAGATTGGTTATAGATGAGTACATACAGTCCTCTTGAATCGAATTATTTTCTCAGTCGCTATCGTAACTAGCGTTTTTACGACACTGCTTGACAAATGACCGACAAGAGAAAAAACGCTCTAATCGATATCAATTTTTTCCAACCTTCTTGATTTTTCAATCTAGAATAACAACATCGTCCTCATTTGTTCCAATTGTTCAGAATATGACTTCACCATTATTTGTAATACATCCACTTCACCTTCATCACCCTCGTTAACGTCATCATCATCATCTTGGTCGTCGAGGTAAAGTGGCTGTGCTATCTTCTTCACTTGCATTTCGACAAAAGTTTGCATTTTTCCTAAGATTGTACGATCGGTGTGAACGAAGTGCATCAAAATTGGTATTTCCAACCTCCCTTCTGGTACTGGTAATGCTCGCGGGTGAATGCTTGCAACTGCTTCTGTTACTGAACCTCCCTCGTGTAAAAAATAGAAAACATACCTAGATATCTCTCTTGGGATTTGTCCAACAGTTACTGTCCCAATTCAATCTTGTCTGATGAATGTTATTTCTTTTGTGATAGTTACTTGCTGATGCAAGCTGATGCTAGTCCAGGTCGAGCCTGTGTAGACGTGGTATCCCGACTTCCAATCTCAGCTGAAAAAAATTCATCTTCGTAAAGATTCAGTTGTTCCTTTCCGGATGTATTTCTTCAGATCTCATTTCAAATGTTTTTGAATTTCTATTTCAAATTCTTTGCAAATTCGAATTCCCTAATTTGAATGTTTGAAAAGTTTAACGATTGGAAATGAAAACATGTCTAAATTTCTTTTGGTCACACTTGCGAGTTGACGCGGCATACTCCTTGAAATGGATATTGTGAAGTACTTTACAGCAAGGAATGAACCGCTTAATGGTCGGGTATTAAGTTATTCATTGCATGGAGCAACGTCATCTTCACAACTTAGAGCTGCAAGGGAGATGAATAATCTTAACAAGAAAGAACAACGAAAGAGGACGCGAAAGGTTGTGCCAAAGAAGATAAAAAAACAAAAACGTTGCCAACCAAGCGCGGAAATGGACACTTTTTTTGCAAGGAGATAGTCAAATTTTTACCCTACGTCGCGTCGGACGACCGTCGTCTGTAGGTGATGATATGCTTACTGAAGTAAAGTCCACCCTTTGCAACATTCGCACAAGTGGTGCAACTATTAGTAGGAAAATCGTCATAGCAGTCGGAAACGATGTAGTGAGCACTCAATGTCCTGAGAAGATGGTAAGAAACGGCGACTCTATTGTACGATCAGTCAAATGGGCAAGGAATGTTCTAAGATCACTCGACTGTGTCAAAAGACGTGGGACTAAAACGAAAAGAACAATTTACCCGGCGTTGTACGAGGAGCTAAAGTTTCACAGGAAAAAGAAAATCGCACAAATCGTTTTTGAGAATAAAATTCCAGTAGAAATAATTTTAAACTCCTGTAGAATTCAAGGCACACTGTTCCAATTTCACATATTGATGACAAGAGACAGATTCCGACGACATTTTGCATATCAATGTTGGGAGACTTATTACCACTTTTGTTAAGCTTATCTATGTAGGTTTGTCTGACCGATGCCATCAGGCATGTAAAATCCCGAGTCATTTCATGTCATCAGTCCTGACAATCATAGGTCAAATGAGGAGATCGTGATTCAGTACTTGAAAAGGTTGCCTTTCCTTACCTTCATCGTAAACGCGCAGACCTGAAGCTGAAAGAGGATGCAAGAGCACTTTTGATCTTTGACATGATTAAAGATCAAACAACAAACTGCTGTTGAAGAAATCTTGCAAAGACACAACTGCTTCATCTTCTATGTCCCAAAGAATTTGCTTCAGCCCCTGGTTAATTCCGTCAACAAAAGGGGAAAATGCTTCATCGCGGATAGATATCAAGATCTGTATGCCAACCAAGTCTTACAGCATCTAAACAGAGGTGTGCAGTCCCACGACATCAAGATTGATGTAAGTTTGTCAAATATCAAGCCTCTACATGCCAAGCAGTTAATTGCGGTGTGTAACCATCTTAAGCAGTCGAAGAGTCTCATTTTTCCGGTTTCAGAAAAGCTGGAGTAACCGAAGCAGTACGACAGGAACAATATCTCGTGCTACTCTCGATTAATCCTTTTTTTTTAAATTTATATCGTCTATTGAAATGTGAACAACGTCCAAACGAACGTTTTACTTTGTGCTATAGTACTGAGCAACTTAATGTGATCTTAATAATAATCTGTTAGACTTGATTTAATCACGTTTTATTGCCTGTGTACACATCAGTGTATCTCTTAACTGGCTTACCTCGAATAAAAGGATGAACCCAAACGGTTTCCTTTAACAGTACAACCTGTAGATATTTATGTCGTGCGGAATATCACAATAAAATATCGGGCTCACTTTACTGGTGTCAATGCATCTCCGAATAAATGAAGCTGACTTAATTTCTTGTTTTCTCAAGAATTGAATACAGATGTCTTTCTTGTTAATTATGAATTTCATTGGCTGTATCATTAGCTGCTTAGTACACTAACAGCATTCTCAAAATAGCACAATACTCGAATGTTGAAAGTTTGATGAAATATTATATATATCTGTGAACTAAGTTAAAAGTTTTACTAGAAGGATATGTTATTCAAGGGCGAAGGGATGTTTTGGTTGAAATTTTTGGGAAGACAGGTAAGCAAAAGATTTGAATATTCAAGTTGTGAAATCGTGTATTAGTAGGCATAAGAGCAGTTCTTCTTGACATGATCATAAAAATAAAATTGACTGATTTTGAAAAATATTTTTAGCTTTTAAATGGCAGGGTGTGATAATTCTCAGAAAAATATCAAAGTGACTTATTGAAAGATATGGGATAGACCCCCAAACCCCTTACTAATAAATTCCACATATCCGCAGCTCTTCCGTATTCATAGAGCTGTTGAGGGGATTGGGGGCAAGACAACCCTACTAAATTTGGCTAATTCTTTCAACTACTTCTTAGGGAGTTTCGAGGCATTTATTGCTCCTTATAGTTAGATTCTCTCCCACCTCCCATGTGAAAGTCTGACGTACCAAACTGCCATCTTATGAAAGTCTGTTATCAAAATAGTTTTGGATAAAACGTATAATAAATGCCTTTTGATAAGAGATCCTTAACTACAAAGGCTTGCAGTTGAACGGCTCAAAACCACATACGTACCAATAAAACGGTATTGTTTTGCCTAGCCAAGATTCACTTAGACTTTAGACCTATGTACCCAAAAATCATAGCTAGGGGGCTTCGATAACTTCATTGAGACTGTCATACCTTAGGGCTTCGGACAGGTAACTGCTCAAAATGCTACGAAGAGAACAATTGTTTCGCGATCCACTCGCATCTTCAACATTCGCGCATGGTTTTCGACCTACCAAGCGCTACCATTAAGGATTTTAAAAATGGTCACTTTTATCATTGGATTGAGCTCTCCACCCTTATTCCCCCGTGAGAAGCATTGGTCTCAAAAAAGGAGATTAGTGAGTAGAAGACTTTCCAGACGCGAGCACGCCATTACGATATGCGCATGACTACGTAGGCCTTTGTTATTGTCGTGGCATAAAAATTAAGCACGACAAAAGTCGTAATCGGAATCAAAGACCACGTACTGATACAGAGTATGCAGTTATTGAAAACTTCCTTTCGAATCTTTCCTCCAGTGATGAACGTAGTCTCTTACATGATATCTGCCCCAAGGATGTTTTCCTGGTGTCGGTAAATTTCCTGCTGTGGTGGTGATGTAAATTGACTTCTTTATCATTATCAGGATTGTCATCATATAATTCAGTGATTCTCAACGTGGGGAATATTCCCCCCTGGGGGGGAATTGAACTCCATAGGGGGGGAAATTTTTCCAAAAG
>JAAAKL020018936.1:0-10039 GCA_010016065.2 Carybdea cf. marsupialis auct. non (Linnaeus, 1758)
AGCAGCAGCAGCAGCAGCAGCAGCAGCAGCAGCAGTAGTAGTAGTAGTAGTAGTAGTAGTAGTAGTAGTAGTAGTAGCAGCAGCAGCAGAAGTAGTTTCATTGAAGACGGTTCTTACAAGTATGGGAGACGAAAATTTTATTTTTCTCTGTAATGTTTTACATTTTCTATTTTTTACTTTATGTCCGGTTCATAATTCATGTGTATCCATAAAATCATTAATCTTCCATATTGTATTTTATATCTCTGATCTGTTGTGCCTTCTCTTCGATTTTCACCTGGATACTGCCTAGCTTCAGTGTCATTTCTTAGAGTAATACTTAGTCGACATTCTTTCAGTTCCAGAATAGTGCCACTCTAACGTCATCCTTTTCATACTTAGTTAATTTGATTACTTTCTCACTAAAATAACGGATCCAACTTGGAACAGTAGGGATTACTATGAGTATAATAGTCTTGCTACCATGGACGTTTTTGAAATTCTTAATTATTTTTAATTGTCATGATTATTTCATTTGATTATTACAGGGGATTCCCAGAGCGGGTTGTCAACACGGTGTATCCTCATGTATTCGAACATCGTTTTGCTGAACACATGTTAGAAGCAAGAGTATTTTGTAAGGAGAATATTATGCCAAGAGAGTCTTCGAAGCAGAACAAGTGAATGTGTGCAAAGGCATTTGTGTGAAGCTGACTGCAAATTCAATAATGACCTTCAGGAAACCACAATCTGATCTATTGCAAACTTAATTATAGAACCAGTAACGACACACTATCTGATGACGTCCCTGACATGCATTTTGTTCCATTGACATCGCCCCATGCTTGGGTGTGGGCGCTGTCACGACACTCGTTTCTTGCTAACAGAAAGCCTCAAATTACGCAACAGAAAGCAATTGGATAAGATTTGAGAGTTTGGGAACTTTATTGGCGGCTCTTGGAAGGTTGAATTTCAGGTGTTTCTAAAGCGAGTAAATACGTCTTCTACGAAAAAAGCGAAGAGAAAGAGAAAGTCTTGGCGATTGAGCAGAAATTAGAAATTTGAGAACTCGTCAGAAAAGGGATTTTCTATGGTTAATTTATGGAAAAGTGTGAAATCAGAAAGTCCACAATCTCTGACATAAATAAAGAAGGGAAGGAAATAGTATAATTTTTCTTAAAAAAGTCGTGCGTTACAAAAGTCGTGAAAACGGCCAAGAAACTGCGAGCTGGAAACAACGATCAACTGGATCAAGCCCTTTATATGTGGTTCAGAGAATCTCGGTGGAAAACCATCTCAAGAACGGAACCTATTCAGCTAGAACAAGCTCCTTTTTTATCTGAAGCTGTGATGAAAACGTTTTCTGCAAGCAGAGGGTTTTCAGTGACACTTTTGCAACCGATTTGGCATACGAAATCTCACGACCGTTTGTGAGAAAATAAGTGCAGATACCCCAGCTGCTCAAGAAACAATCGTAGACTTCCCTACTTTGATTGAATCGTATATTTTGAAGAAAAGTTTTAACTGTGATGAAACGTCTTTGTTATCCCCTTAAACGAACAAAGACTTTGGCAGGGGTACTTGGTAAAAAAGGTGATAGAATGAACAAAGCGCTGAAGAGAATCACCGTAAATCCGTGTTCCAGTGTGAGGAAACCATTAAATCTATCCATAGACAAAGCAAAGAGCCCTCACTGTATTACAGGCGTTCTTCAGGATATACTCCCTGTTGTCTATTGAAATCAATGAAATGCTTGGGTTGACACTTATATTTTTTGAGTGGTTTCTCGGGAAGGTTGCTCCTTACGTCGGGAATTATATGGCTTAAATGGGATTTGAACCAAAACCAAAATTCTTTCTCATCAACTTTTTCGCTCATTCAGAGTCTGAAGACCTGACACCAAGTGATAGAATAATAGCTGTACATTTTCCCGTCCCACCATCATCTCTTTTGTGCATTGACAAAGGGTTTAAAGAGTATGAAATGATTTTACCATAAAATCTCTCTTTGTTACCATACTGCATAAGAAAGCAATGAAATGATTCCATCTTTGAAATCAAATGACATGCTTGATGTCATAGATCTTATCACTCTGGCTTGGGTTCATGTAAAGACGGAAACAGTTCAAAAATCATGGCGCAAATTGATTCTCGATTGATCAGTAAGACACCCGTAAGAGTTCAAGCAAATATAGTTTAAATGAGGAGTTGCTTTCACTTTTCAAGCATATGGGCACAGAAATCACGCTCACCGAAGGTAAGGAATGGGTTTAAAATGATAATTCTGGATATAAGCATCTGAGTGATCAAAACATCGTTGAACTCGTTACCTGTCTAGAGAGCAAGGACACAAATTTTTACGTGGAAAAGTATGGAATGTTGAATACCCAATCAGCCACAAATCTTCCATAGATAGATTTGAAAGGTGCCTCATGGCTAAGATTTTAAAACGAGTCTTCTTGTATCAGGACTGCAATGTCCCTTTAACATCTTAAAATTACCGCTGCAAAACGGACATGCAGTCTCAAGTAGACCACCAATCACACAATAGAAATTGTTATGTTTTGGCTCTCGTATTGTTATGTTCTGGCTACATTGTCTTGGCTGCGTTATCATTGATAAAACAAAGAAGGGGAACAGGGGCATAGAATAATGATTGTGGGGACAGGAGACATCTTTGTAAAGTTTGCACGATTAATATTAACCCATTTCAGGAGGGTGAAATATAGCAGCTTTCAGATAAATAAAAAATCTTTCAACTTCCTTAAAATTGTGTGCTATGTAATACACATGGACATTACATTTACAAAACGCGTTCCTGCCATTTTAATGTCATCGCTGTCGACACCGGGAAATCAAGGAAATGAGAATTTTTTCAATGCTGAGGTTGTAGGCACATATGCAGACATATCTGCAGAGACAGGGAAATGAATCGCAGAGCAGCAGTTTTTGTGATGGAAACGGGCTGAATTACCGGCGGAATAGTTATCGCCTTACGTCACGACTTTTTTTGGTCGTTTAATAATCCAAATAACATTCTCTGGTGGTGACTTTCTCGCACTTTGCTTCTTATGACACGGATGCAGAATATTAATAAACTGATAAGTGACAAAAAAGGTTGTTGAATTTTGAGGTAGCATAAAATCCTTGATTTTCCGACTTTTTTGATGATCCGAAGAGTTTGCTCTGCATTTTAGTCCAAGCGGCTGGATAAACGAGGATGCACTGTACAGCAATTCAGTAATACATTTAACAGAAAATCGTTAAAATGATTGCCATATGAGAATAACAACTGCTAACAAATGAAAGAATAGCATACTTTAAAGTTTGATGATGAGCCAAAAATTTGATTCACAATTAAAATAATTTTAAAAACCTACTATCAAAGATTATTCTTAAGTCTCTCTGAATAGATCTGTTGTTTCATTTGTTTTTCATAAAAATAATTAACTAATAAATTATGGCAAATTGCCGTTGGTGGTTTGTTCAAAGGTGTGGTAGCAGTTACTGACAAAAAATCACCTATTTACAATTACTGCCACATATAGTTTGATCTGTAACTTCAATTAAGCCACGCCCCTATTTTCAAGAGAATAAGTCATCAAGCTTAACTAGAACACTCCAAAGTTTTATTTTGTAAAGGTTGGAAATACTTGTGACGAGTGTCTTACTTGGTGTTTAACAGGTTTTGGAGTACGCTTCAACCTATAATCAAATGATCTACAATTTTAAGTCCCAATGTAGAGGGAAAGTGACGCCGTCGCAAATAACAAATTTTGCAAATAGTACAATCTGATTCCACGTATCTAAAGGCATTCCCAGAACAGTCTCTCTCGAAAAATACCATACTCGCAGTATGCACAATGATTAAACTTGAAGTTTTTGAATCTTGAG
Source organism: Carybdea cf. marsupialis auct. non (Linnaeus, 1758) (assembly GCA_010016065.2). NCBI lineage: Eukaryota > Metazoa > Cnidaria > Cubozoa > Carybdeida > Carybdeidae > Carybdea > Carybdea cf. marsupialis auct. non (Linnaeus, 1758). The sequence goes on from JAAAKL020018936.1 coordinate 3,873, forward strand.
GAATATTTGGTCAGGCCTCTGTTAATTTCCATTGGATCCTAAAGTTATGATCCTGCATGAAGTAGCAAGGTCATGTCAGAGAGATTAGAAACTTTGAAAGCTAATATCTCGGTGTTGGTAAGAACTACTGGTTCAACAGAAAACATGGAGAATCTTCTCCACATTTTATAACTTTTCAAATCTTGACTTCACACTTTCCCTCGGCATTGGATGGAGGTATGACGTGGAGTTTGTAGCTTCGTGAGATGGGTACTTGGCGACTGGCCCAACACCACACGCTCACAATGGTTTCCTACCCTACTGCGATCGATAGTTGATTAATATCAGAAGCAAATTGTCTTATTTTCACACGCATACCGGTCTCATGGAACAAGGAAAGAAAGGAAAAAAACTGTATACGTGCATTTGCAAAGCGACTGAATCTCCAATAAAAAAAACTACCGTACCCTATTTTTGCAAAATATAACGCAAAATATTTTATGACGAGAATAAAACAGCTGTCAACAGATTGAAACACAGTCCTCGTTTCCGTGATTTTTTGTGTGTTCCCAACAGATTCGTGCAATATCTGGATTGGCCGTATTACAACGTGTCTAGCTTCACTCTTTAGATAAACAGATTTCTTATCGCAAAGCAAAGAAACATTTGTCTGTTTAAAGAGGATTTAACTTTCCCTTGTTACAGGAACAGTCAAAATGAAGTACCTGATAGTTGTTCAATGGTAGGTTGGAAGCACGCAAAGTGGCTCTTACGGTGTGGATGTAGTATCAGTCAATAAGACTTTGTTCCCAGGATTGAAAACACTATTCGTTGCAGTGTTCATGGAACAAAAATAGTTTTTAATCTCTACTTTTACATTCGAAGCGTTCAACTTTCTCCCGTGGAAGCATCCAACCAAGGTGAAAATCATAGATTATATGTTATTTTGAGAATTACCGAGAAGAAATATAGTTAGTATCCAAGGATACATGTGTCTCACAATATAGGTTAACTTGCAAGAACGTTGGAGGTGCATACTTGAGGTTAAGCCCTTAGCTTTGGCAAATATAATCCCGGTTGGGCTCTCAGCAGCCACAACGTACTTGTCTATTGTCGATGTTGTTACCAGATTGAAGTGACAAATAACCGATCAATCAAAGTAATGAGAAAAATCCAGTGCTTGTGACTTTAGCACGATGCATGGGCAACAAAGCAAGAACTTTTAGTGTTGAACGTGCACAATTCAGGCTATTAAAGAGACCTATGGCCACTCTGACAAGACTGAGATATTTCTACTAGAGTTGTTCATTCTTACGAATTGGGGATAATAACTGGCTTCGAATCCACCTGAGGGAATAAATAGCGTCTCTATAAGCAGGGATCTGTAATGATTGCATGGTATCTTCTTCACCGTCATTGAGTTCTCAGATTTTAGCAGTAATTGCAGAGTCGTAGAGACTGTGAGGGCTGAGGGAGCCTGAAACCGCAACCATCTTCCAATCCATAGAATCTTGTCAACTTCTTTGATACCAAACTCCGTCTACTATGCTTTCCCATTCGTTTTCAGCCTCAACAGCAGCGAGAAGAGCAATATCTTCTAGAAAGAAGACGTTCCCTAGAACATTAATTCCATAGTGGGTAGCTACATTAGACTCCCTCCATATGCTTCACCATCCTGCAAAATTCCCAGCGCGATCTCAAATGCTATCAACCAAATATGTCCTTTTCTCGCGTATAAATCTATTCAGCAAATTTCGTTTGAGGTGATACTACAGAAGAGGGAAAGTGTGTCACCACCTCAGGGGCGGGGGAAGGTAAAGCAGATTAGGGGGGCCAAGTAGGCTGGGTTCAAATTTAATTTTTCACGTTCTACAGTATGTGGAAGCAAAATCTGTTGTGTGACTCAATATGCATATTTTGCTGTGACACAATGTCTGTCGCAATCAATTTCAATTTTGATAAAGGTAAAAAGTAGTCACGGAAAAAAAGAGATTTGGCAAATCTTGGGGGCATGGCCCCCGCTGCCCCCCTGTTCCCCTGTTCCTGTACCTGAACATTGTAATCCACTTTTCACTAGTATCTCTTCAAACTCGACATTTTCAAAGCCTCCGTTCTCTGAAACAATGAAGTAATCACTAATGGACTCTTTACATCTGCGTATAGGTGGCACTGTTTAAGACATGACAGAATAGCAGCACAGAATAAATAATTGAGACCAGATTGCATGGTGGTAGGTGTGGAATTCGTGGACGTCACTGATATCTAAAAATGACTGGATTGAGCTTCCGATTGTTTCCGACAGTAAAAAAGAGTAGTCACGACTACTGGCCCCCACTAGTCAAAATAGCGTGGGAAAGTGGTACGTAACATTGTTTATAAGCTTTGATTAATGTGGAAAGGATGGCGTCCAATGACTCACCTCACTTTGAGACGGAAGATGCTCGATACAGTGTTTTTTACAGATCAGTTGTGGACGTACATTGTTTTTACGGGTAGAAATATGTAGGCAACGTTATCGCACAGCATGCAAAAGTGTACCTCATCACCCCTCAAAGATCAGATCAAACAACTTGTGCAGTGTGCACATGTGTGTGACAAATGACCTTTGACCTACCAATACCTATGTCCTTCTATATAGAAACCACTCCCCCCCGCAGAGATCCTTCTGAACCTTTTGATATCATCAGGTATGTATGACATCTATGACTTTGTCTGTGTATATCAGTAGATAGCTTTACGAGCCAACCTGAGGGCAGCAAACGTAAGTAAAAATTAAGAAAACTGTATAATCAGTTAAGACGGCTATCATCTGAGAAGATTAAGCAGTAATCATATAAATAAATATAGTAAAACCATGTGAGAAGGAAAACGTGAAATATTTGAATGAAGGTCTGTGTACCTATGTATAGTATATGTAGCTATAATCAGGACGATTGTTTGAATGAGTATCTATGTACCTAGGTATAATATATGTAACCCTAATCAGGACGATTATCTGAATGAATGTCTATGTACCTATGTATAATACATGTAACTCTAATCAGGACGTTTATTTGAATGTACATGAGTGCTCAATGCATAAATACAGAGCAATATAGAGAGACAATAAAGACTGGAAGAATAGTTTTTCTTTAAAACGCCAACAAAAAATAGTTTTGAAAAAAGAGTCAGAGCTAGTGCCGAAATACCATCATTGTAAATTCTTCCATTGTTCGTAACTTTGTTGTGATTTAACTTAAATACGTTCAGTATAAGCTGACTTGTAAACTTGCACAACGATTGTGAATACTTGAAACTCTGGGTAGCAAATTTTCGTATCCCATCTTTTCGTGTATTCTATTTAATGTATATATATATAGGTAAGTATTATGTGTGAAAGTAGGCCTATTTCATTTCCATATATTATGGATGTGTGCATATAACTGCCTGTCTCTCCAGAGAATTTAGGGCTGTGATCTCATCAACCTTTAAGCTGATGATCTCTGGTCTTTCCATCTGTCTGCCTGTGCGTCCACATATGTACCTACGCACCTTCATGTATAAATCATGTCGCACTTACTGATGTATTTTCACACTGATCTTTCATTTCAGAATGCAATAATTCATTCTTGGAGATGAAAGAGAGCGACCTTTCATATATTGGATTTTGAGTAGATACATATTTTATTGTTCTCAACCTCCTAACAATACAATGTGGTTTGTGTAGATCGTAACACTTGCAAAGGTTCTTTCAACGCGGATCAAAAGGACTTTTCTTGCTGGTTAACGCTTATTGCAACTGCTTGCAAGAAACACTTACAGTGACAGTAGCTATTTAACGGTCATTTGAGGCAATGTTGCTCTCGCTTTACACATTTTATACGCGCTGGTCTGGCTCTTCGGTGGCAAATCATTATTTAGGTGGCCAAATAGTGGAGGAAATGGTAAAAATTTAGCAAGGGAAGCAGCAGGATTTGCAATAAGCAATGGGCGAGCGGAAGGAAGGAGTCGGTCTACAAGAATTTAAATACTTACATAAAAATATCATGGTACTATCATACCTACTATACGGACTGGGGTGAGTTAATCGGGCCTTATCATAAAGTGGAAATAAGCAACTCTTTACTAGATACCCAAAGAACGCATCACTTTATACTCGGTAAACGCATCTTTTGACCCTCAGTTAAACTCTTCACTAGATACTTAGTAAAACGCATTACTAAATATTCAGTAAAACTAATTACTAGATACTCAGTAAAACTGATCACTAGATACTCAGTAAACCTGATCACGAAATACTCAGTAAAACTCATCACTAAATGCTCAGTAAAACTGATCACTAGATAATCAGAAAAATTGATCGCTAAATTCTCGATAAAATTGATCACTAAATACTCAGTAAAACTGATCACTAAATGCTCGGTAAAACTGATCACTAGATATTCAGTAAAACTGATCAGTAAATGTTCGGTAAACCTGATCACTAAATACTCAGTAAAACTGATCACTAGATACTCAGTAAAACTGATCACTAGATACTCAGTAAAACTGATCACTAGATACTCAGTAAAACTGATCACTAGATTCTTGGTAAAACTGATCGCTAGATACTCAGTAAAACTGATCACTGGATAATCAGTAAACCTGATCACCAAATACTCAGTAAAACTGATCACTAGATACTCTGTAAAAGTGATCATTAGATACTCAATAAAAGTCATCACTAGACACTCAGCAAAATTCAACACTAGATAATCAGTAAAACTCATCACTAAATACTCAGTAAAACTGATCACTAGTTACTTAGCAAAGCTAATCGCCAAATAATCAGTAAAACTCATCACTTCGTACTCAGTAAAACTCATCACTAGATAATCTGTTAAAGGGATCACTAGATACTCAGTAAACTCATCACTACATAATCAGTAAAATGGATCACTAAATACTCAGTAAAAAACCACTAAATACTCAGTAAAACTCATCAGTAAGTACTCAGTAAAACACATCACTGGATAATCTGTAAAACGGATCACTAGATACTCAGTAAAACTCATCACTAAATACTCAGTAAAACTTATCACTAAGTACTCAGTAAAACACATAACTATATAATCTGTAAAACGGATCACTAGATACTCAGTAAAACTGATTACTAGATACTCAATAGAAGTGATCACTAGATACGCAGTAAACTCATCACATGATTCTCAGTTAAACTTATTACTGGATCTCAAAAAACTAATCACTAGATACTTAGTTAATTCATTATTTCTTACTTACACCCTAGCTGAGATCTTCAAGCTTTCTTTCGCGACCTCTACTCCGTCCTAAGATAACTTCACAAATCACATGGTCCTTGGAGGGCCAGTAAATCGAGTAAAAGACCGCAGACCTCCATTACAGACATAGGCATGCGAGCTACAATGTGGGCCGAAATCTGCTGAGGAAAAGTCGTGTCTCCAGCAGTGCCCCTCTCGTAACTTTGAAAAATGTCGATTTCGGAGAGCACCATACCAGAGCTTTTTAATGCCAAGGGGAAAGGGGCAGATACCAAGTAACAGCATCAATGACAGCGCCTGTTATGCGGCTACTGTCTTGCAATATTTTTTCCGTCTTGGCCAAATTTCCTTAAAATTTTATCATTGACTTTTTCCGAGATTGTAGGCCCTGTAGAGTTTTGTCATAGAATCACCTATCTTCGTGGGCAGAGGAGAAATAATAATAAAATAAACTTCTTTATTTACGAATAAAAACTAAAGCAAGGCTATTCCATGCAACCAAAGAAAGATCATTAGGTAGCACCCTCTGAGTTTATTGTTTCAAGAAAAAGGATACTTCAGTCTCACTTGCTTTCACATTAGTATTAAGTATGCGGTCAAACGTAAATTGGGAATACCATCATCGTAGTTGAGGTTAAGGTGGTGAAAGAGTAAGGGAAAACAACTTGACAAAAAATTTAAGGACCCTGAATCCCTTTTATACCCTAAGTAGAAACTATCTACTCTATATCAATATGTCTGTCGTGATGCATCTTGACTCCCTGTTATTCGTGATTACTAATTAAGAGTAGGCGTATCAGCACGTCCCAATCGCGAGATCATTACATCATTATCAAATCTTGATTACTTTTGCATTTATTTATGACGTAATTGTTAAATTTAGTAATTTAGAATATATATATAAAGTAGTGATTTCTGTATGTAATTTAG
>JAAAKL020018938.1:0-10038 GCA_010016065.2 Carybdea cf. marsupialis auct. non (Linnaeus, 1758)
TCAATAACATATCCTACAACCTACCACACATATGGCTACCAGCACTACCGGGGAAAACACAAGAAGCACAAAATCAGCATGGCGCCAACACCCGACAAAGTTCGATCCCTACTTCCTCGGGAGTCTGCAATCGAACAACGTAAATCAGCAAACAATCAAAAGTCCAACAGCCTGAAGATGGGAGAAGTATCTCTCAAAACGTAGCTTCGAAAAAGACTACGACTCAAGACGTGACAAATATCTACCATCAATCCTTGTCACGTTTGGACTGTCAATAAGTAACGTACAGTAAGTATTTTAAGGCACTTTAAGGTAAGTAAACATCATCAACTCGACCTAAGGAACAAGGATTGAAAACACGTTACTTTCATCGATTCCCATACGAAAAGTTCTGCCTGGGTTTTAACCTTTTTAATTAGTTTGGAGGAAACCCGAAAAGTTTAAAGACCAATCTAACGTCATATTTCCCTGTCTATTGATTCCAAAACTATGCACCATTGACCTCTAAACAACACAGTTAAGTTTTTATAGTCAGTAACAGCAAACCCAGTACCAGTATAGAACACTCTCAAAATGATTTACCGATTTATCTGCTAACGTAGCCTGAAAGTGTAAAAATTACATATTTGTGGTAACATTACAATTGTAGTACTGAATAAATTATCCATTTCGAAGGTAAGTACATCCACAGCAGGGTTCTAGCAACCGGAAGAGACTGGAGCTGCGGGAATTTCTCAAGAAAATTCTGTAGGAATTTGGGCTTCTAAAGAAATTGCTTTTAAAAAAGCCAATCAGAACTCTGACCATTGTTGAGGAAATCCAATTAATCCACACAATGTCTTCACTTATCAATGACTTCTCTCAGATATATTGAAAATTTAATTAGTTTGATCAAGACATCTGTATGTAGTATAGATATAAAACCGAACCTCGAACTGCAGTCTGGTATATTGGTACAACACTGGTATTCCATAATAAATGCAACGTTTCTTGTTGCTGAAAGAGAACATGCAACTTGTCTTGTGCGATACAGCTGACCCTGAGCAAGCACGTTATGGTAGGGGGACTGGAATGCACAATGAATAGGTGGAATATATCAAGACATAAATATAACACATAATGCGAGAGGAGGTACATAACAAATTGAGGGCAAAATGAAGAATGAAACTAAGAAAGTAGATATAGTGATGGCAATAACAATAAAAATTCTATACCAATAAATCAAATTAGAAAAAAACAACTATGCTATCAAAATACAGAATTATATCAAATATGAAAAGAATAATGATGCTATGCTATAGTGATGATTTTATGAAAGTCATTATTTAAAGAGAAAGAAAAATAGATAAAAATAAATAAACAACTTAGCATCACGCACTGTGCCTGAGATGCTGCTAATGGGCAAGTTTTCGATAATAATATTGCATTTTTCGTTCTTTCTTAGTCTTATTATTTTAGTAATCTTGAGAAGCATCCTTATAACAAGAAAGGAAGTTGTGTCCCTAAACATAGTTTGAAAACGTACGTCCATTACTATTGAAGCAATGACGAGAGTCTTGAAAGATATGTTGCTAACAAAAGATCCTTATGGTTTTGAATGCTAGGTACTGATATACTGATCTTACGTGATGAAAGGTATTCAAACTCTACAGATGCCAGTTGTGTATCATTAATGAAATAGGTGGTACAATGCCTGTTTGAGAATACAACGAAACGAAAGCTGGACTTTCTGGGGCATTTTGCACGGCGATGGGATTGAGGAAGATAACTGGTTCTTGCAGCTGTGTATGGGAAGAGGAAGAAAGAAAGACAGAAGAGGCGTTCTGAGACAATAATACGGATGTAAATGAGCTAATGCATAGTCAATGTGACAAGACGGGCACCGGGTTGTGATGTCTGGAGGGAATCTCTATGAAGCTGCAACTGCTTTTGTTTGACAAGATCTTCGTAAAGAAGAAGCTCACCATAAAGAAGAAACAGTTTTCCGTAGAGAAGAAAAAGTTCTCGGTAAAGAAGAAAAAGTTCTCTGTAAAGAAGAAAAAGTTCTCCGTAGAGAATAAAAAGTACTCCGTAGAGGAGAAGCAGTTTTCTGTAAAGAAGAAGAAGTTCTCCGTAAAGAAGAAGCAGTTCTCCAAAAGGAAGAAGAAATTCTCCGTAGAGAAGAAGAAATTCTTACCTTTGCAGATTCCACAAGTTGCTGGACATCTTCTTCTCATCAGAATCTTGTACTTTTCACAGTGCCCCTCTTCTTTGTAATACAGGCAGTATATCGCTTCTTCGTCACTATCACGACATTCAGTGGCTGAATGTTGGTAAAAGAAAGGACGGCAATATACTTACAAAGGTCTTGCAAAACTTCTCTTTGATCAAATCTAGTAATTATTCTTTCATTGCAAAGAGATGTCAACAGTATCATAGTACAATGATGTTCTCTTTATACAGGTTGGCTTGTACAATAATAGAATTTCCATTATCAATGAAGGATCTCCTTGTTCCAACACAAACAGTCCCATTACGTATAAGGATTCATATTGTGATTTGACCAAACAAGTTTAAAAAACATCATCATACTTTAAGCAGTGACACGTAATTTTCGGGTCTATGTGTCATTGCCAAAACGTATTAGCAATTTTTCTACTAGTATAACAATCTTGTAATTATAAAAATCTTAAACTTATAACGTCCTAATGAACCATAAAAAAAATTCATAAAACATAAACCTCGTCCTTGGAAAGGCTATCGAATGTGATAACTTGACCGTCAGATAAAAATTAAACTGAGAGTAAAATACCTATAACGATCATACATAGGATGATTTATTGAGTGCAGAGGATTCGAATAGATTAGTACTTAAACATAACAGAGACATAGTTTATATGTCATGGTCGGTATTCGAATTCGTGACTCACACATTCGAAGCATGTGCTCCACAAACCAAGGTAGGTCACTGATCTCTAAAAAACACTGCATCGAGCTTCCCATCGTTTCCAACAGCGAAAACGTATAGTCACGAGTACTGGCCTCGCATTTTAGTTAAAATGACGCGGGGAAGTCGGTCATGTTACGTAACATTGTTTATGAGCTTTGTTTCATGGGGACAAAAATGAAGTCCAGCGACTGAAGTTACTTTCAGACGGAAGATGCTCAATCAAGTGACTTTTAGAGACCGGATTCGAATGTGTGAGTCACGAATTCGAATACCGACGATGACACTTATATTATTTATCTGTTATGTTTAAATACTAATCTATTCCAATCCTCTGCACTCTATAAATCAAGCTATGTATGCTCGCTATAGGTATTTCACTCTCAGTTTAATTTTTATATGACGGCCACGTTGTCACATTCGGTAAGAGGTAAGTGAACTCTGCTGCTACCATACCCTGTTTCTCTAGTCACCATATTGATTCCCAATCCTTCACCGGTGGATATCGACATACATCTGTACAGAATTTGGAGACCAACCTCTCTGTACCACGTGAAGTGATTACAGAAAGATTGCCATCTGCTCCATCAACCTTTCCAAAGCCCATAAAGTTAAAAGGTATATTCGAGGAGCAAAGTTACCGGCTGTGGTAGAATGACTGCATAAGCGTGACGTTTATGCAATGATAGATCACGACCATAAGAATGACTGCGTCAACATATCTAAAACATAATGCGTATGACTGAAAACTCACCCTCTTTTAGTATACATAGCCACACGTTCAACCAGATAACTAGCCCTGATCTCCCGTACCACGTACATACACCTCCTTTTATACTTACATCATTACGTCACTTATTATTTATAAAACACATAATTCTGCTTGAGTTGCTTCCATTACAATATTACGTCATAATTATAGAAGCATCTGCTAAAACTGCTGACTACTACATGACACCGGGGCAAACGAAACTTGGAACTAGAGTCCACACAGTGGATATAAACTACTAACTAACAGAGTATCGGTACACAACGTTTCTTCACTTGAGAATGACAATAGCGAGAGCCCAAACGTTGTGCGATAACATAGTACATTATATAACAAAACGGTAATCTTTTTTTTGTACTTCGCCGTCTGCCTGATGGGAAATCGACATTCAGAAATCTGGAGATAGTCCCTATTCAATTATTAAAGGTAAAACTGGACATTAAGTTTAATGAATTTTGCAAGGAATATAGCATGCTTCCCAATTACACACATAACTAATAGATGTGAAAGTCAAAAGGTCTCACTTGGTGCTCCTGTAAAACTGGACATTAAGTTCAATGTATTTTGCAAGGAATATAGCATGCTTCCCAATTACACATATAACTAATAGATGTGAAAGTCAAAAGGTCTCACTTGGTGCTCCTGTAACTGCCGGTGCTGTAGTTGGCTTTATTCCTAAAAATGATCAACAAACCAAACAATATATGCAACCCTTCCCTTTTACAGAGAACATGTTTTGCTATCCAATAAATAGCTAGGGTTTTATAATGGACATCTTAAACACAGATGTTTTCTCCACTTTTGTCTATCAGCAACGAAGCATATTTGTATAACTGAAGAAGACAACTGAAACCTTTTTGGCTTAAACGGTTGTCAAGATGTTAAATGACAACAATGTCGTGAGTCGTAGTCTTTTCCTCAGCTACATTTCCAGAGATACTTTTCCCAAACCTCTCGAAACGTAGCTCAGAGACAGATTACCACTCCCGACATGACAAATATCTACGGCACCCACTGAATCAAAAATTGTTAGCATCTTTAACAGGTTGTAAAGATATTTGACTAAGTCATACATTTAAATGAATAAAAACGGAAAGGACCCAAAACAACTATGCCATGTCTGTTACAGTTCCGGATCAGAGAGATACGAAGGCTGAGGCTGAAAAATAATCGATTTAAAACAAGAATCAGTCTATAACGGCAGAGAAACATTTAATTATTATGTACAAATAAACTTATATTTCGACTAATCAAGCTAGCATTCTTCAGAGTTGTGTATATATTTAAAACCCATATGCTCAAGTTCACTACAAGCTCACTTGAGATGACCTGAAATTTTGGCTTTGTTTGTAAGCATGATAGAAATGGCTCCAGACAGCAAGTTTAATTGAATTTGATATAAACAGAAATTTATTTATAACGTTTAGTCATCTCGATATTCGTGCTTACACTAAGATATAAAGTCATGAGATTATTCCCCTATACTCTCATCAGCTACGTTCGGGCAAATAACAGTTTGCAAGGGAAAAGAGTAAAAAAGTAATAAATGGAATAAGCTTTAAGCAACTAATGAGATTCTACAATAATGAAATCCATTAGAATTTTATTAATTTCTATTATGAAAATACAAGGTGGATTCTGGTGTCGATGTCGTCGTTCGAATGCTTTACTGTTCGATCACCGGAGATACCTTCTCACTGAATTACAACGGAAATGGCTCCGTAGATGAAAGTTGCTTGTATCCTCTACTTATTTATCAAGCATGATTATTGTCATGAATATATAATTATGCAAATTAGTCTCTATCGTTCGTATCATATAAAAGCCTGGTAAAGAGAGTGATAATTCAGTATGCGGATGAACTGTTCATGGAATGTAAGTAGTAGAGCTTCTTCTCGTTAAGAAATACTTGGAAAATGTACACCACGGTTTGGTTTATCCAGTACTCTTAGATGTCGAATCTATCGTCTTCACAACAATCATCGCGAAATAAGCTTGACAAGGGTGAGGCACCATAGCATTGGTACAATTTATCTGACGGAATTCTAGAGTTTCCGTCTGAAAGAGAAATTGCAAAACAAGAAATTGTAACATGGAGAACGTTCTTTATTTCTCAAATTTCCCCAAGTTAATTAGAAATAGGCTTAACTAAACTCAGACAGTACAGATATAAAATCGAACCTCAAACTGCAACCTCTCACATTCCAACGATTGAATTTTATCGTTAATGATAACGTACCTCATTAAATGAACTGAAAAAAAATAAACACGTTAAGATGAAACTTTCGCCATGTTGCAGATTCCACTTTTGATCTTCCAGCAATGTACACCATCATAGGAGTCCAGCAACTTACAAATCAATCTCTGTCGTGGCTGCATATTTAAAGTTAGAGGTTTGGTAAATAGAATTTTATTTCTTGCAAATCCTCTATTTCCGAGACAGTCTATTTAAAATTTAGAGGTGTGCATGGAAAATGGCACTTTTTGCACTTTTAGACCTTTCTCCAATGAACAAAGTCATATGGGTACAACACCTTACAAATCACTCTCAACGGCTCAATGGTGGCAGCATATTGCGAAGTTAGAGGTTCGGTAATTTCTATTTACAAAGAGAACTTAGACCATCAGAATCTTTCCATGCGTTTGCGTTCTTAACGTTAATGTCTGTCTTGGTTGACTTGATTTTGCTGCTAAGGTATACCTTTATGATGAAACGTTGTCCATGTTGCAGATTCCGTTTTTGACATATCTCTCTAAGCACCGAAACATTATCACTATCAAAAGTTTCCGTCCGCTCAATGCCCTCCATTTGGACTGTTTTCCCCCCTTGAGAATGGGCTTATCAAATACTTTCCAGCACTGGGATCAAACCCTGGTATGGTGGGTTTCAAAGAATGCTCTTTCAGAACACAGGACCACAAGCTCCACAGACAATTACATATAAATATGTACATTTTTGCTCTTCAATATTAGCATTGATTGGCCCAGAAGTGGCCAATGGGATTCGAGTATGATTAATAGCTACCATTACATACCCAATTCCTTAACACATCTGTATGTGACATCCAGCACGTGGTGAAATCGATGCCCGCAACCAGCTCCGTAGTAATCCCTTGAGGCATGCAACAAGCATGTTTGCTTTCCATCGCAAATCTTCTTGGTCTTCTCCAGTCCTCCTGGCACTGCACAATCTTCAAATTGGTAGATACCACGTGACTGTGAGCATAGCTCCCATATGAAATGTTTTTGGTCTCTACTTCTTCCATAGGCAGCCTTGACGATTTCAATTTTGTGGTCACTTGGGCAATGAAGTGTCTCATAGCGGCCATTGCAAAGGAGAACTCGAAGGTCAGTATCTGAAATGAACAGATAAAGTGAGAGAATGTTTTAATTGTACAGATTCATGTGTTGTCCTAATCTAAATAAACCTCCTTTCCCATGAAGTATCATAGCAATGTTGTTTATGAATGTTGGTGCAGATGAAAAAGTAAAAATGAGCGAAGACAAAACTATGTCGTAGATGCCTTGCTAGTGATACCACATAGGTAGGACAGACTTCTCAAATGCGGAGGGAAATTGTGACGTCCGATTTTGAAAATATTTGAATTACGGAAAATATACTCACTTTCATGTTGCCCTATTAGAAATAATGCAAATGGCCAAAATTGAGAGTGTTGCCCTTTCCCAACACCGAGATATCTACTTTCAAAGATTAAAATCTCTGTAACAAAACCTTCTTATTTGGTGCTGGTCTCTAACATAAGAGACCAAGGAATATCAACAGGGTTTTGAACAGAGAGTTTTAAAATTCAAACGCCTGTAGTTTAAACACTATATACACTATATGTCTGCTATTTTGTGAAACAGCCTACTCGAGTATTGCCTTTAGATATTTGGAGTCATATTTTACTGTTTCCAAAACTTTTGATTGTGACGTCATCACTTTCCCTCCGTACAGTCACTAACTAAATGGCGCTGCATTTACGTTTGGTCCGAGTGAAATAACACCAATAAGATTACACCGCTACCAAAATGTTCGTAACTGAAAATCAATCAATGACCTGTTTAATAGCCTGAGTGTCTATCCGCACATATTGACTACATCACCATTGATGCAATATAGCTTACACTATTCATTTATTTGCAAAAGCTACAAAAACATTTGCAGCAGAGGAGGCTTACATAAAGCACACACTCCGTCACTGTGTGGATAAAATAAATTGGTGTTTTCACTAACTTTATCATTGGCAGTCAGAGTTCTGATAGTTACTTTTAAAACACGGTTTGGGTTAATTGATTTTTTTCTCAATTTTAACCATTTTGTCTCTGAGGAGTGTCAGACGAAAAGGCTTTTCAGTACTAAATGTTTTTCGCGGTTTCGCAATTTTATTCTTTTGCACCACCAACAGACTGTGATAACTATAGAGGTCCTAAAAACTTCAAAATTGAGAATAGATATTAATGCCTAAAATCCAACATTCTTGTTTATTGGATATATAATCTCGAGAAACTTTTATCATAAAAAATACATAAATCATGAAAGATTCTGTGTCAGAAAAAAATACTATAAGTACTCAGGCAGACACACAAGCAGTCATGAACAGCATAGTATAGAACTCATTAAAAATGAAGTGCTTGAGGCGTTAGCCCAGATTGAACCCAGAATCTCCCACACCGAAACGAGGACTGTACCATTGCACTACCTACCAGTAAGCATCCACTTCATGTTTTCTGTATCTAGCTCCTTGATACTTTCACTTCCTGGTTCTTGAACCCCCACTTTGATGTAACTGTAATCAAATCGACTGGTCTGAAGAGCTTCAAGATAATACTGCCGCCCTTCTTGTAAGTAAACAAGACCGCTTGAAGGCTTGTCTCTAAAACAAAAAAAACACAAGAAATCTGTAATCCAACATCATTTAAAAACTCACTAGCTGTGGTTGAAATGCCAGGTTTGCATTGTAACGGTGCCAGGCCCATGAGGACGTTACGTCTCGATTTTGTATTTCAGATCCTCGTTTCCGTGTAGCACTTTTCCTTCGTAAACAAGGAAACCACTCATATCTTTCAAGCATTTGCAGTGCGACAAATAGCGCGAAATACAAAATGGCCGCAGTTTTGTTGTAGTATCTCTGATAACTTGCACAATTCAAATGAAGTGCCACTTGATTGCTGGTATAGTGGGCTGCACAGTGGTAGTGAGTAATGTGTTTATAGTGGGTGAATGAGTGACTGAGAATGAGTGACAGAGTGAGTGAGCCAGAGAGTGAGTCAGTGAGCCAGTGAGTCAGTGAGTCAGTGAGTGAGTCAGTGAGAATGAGCGAATGAGTGAGTCAGCGAGTCAGTGAGTGAAAGAGTGAGGGAATGAGCGAGTGAGTGAGTGAATAAGTGAGGGAGTGAGTGAGTGAATGAGTTAGTCAGTGAGTCAGTGAGGGAATGAGTGAGTGAGTGAATAAGTGAGGGAGTGAGTGAGTGAATGAGTTAGTCAGTGAGTCAGTGTAGGAGTGAGTAAGTGAGTGAATAAGTGAGGGAGTGAGTGAGTGAATAAGCGAGTGAATGAGTCAGTGACTGAGGGAGTGAATAAGCCAGTGAGTCAGTGAATCAGTGAGTGAGTCAGTGAGTGAGTCAGTGAATGAGTCAGTGAGTGAGTCAGTGAGTCAGTGAGTTAGTGAGTAAGTCAGTGAGTCAGTCAGTGAATGAGCGAGTGAGTCTGTGAGTCTATAAGTGAATAAGTGAATGAGCGAGTGAGTCAGTGAGTGAATGTTTTGTATGTTTACGTGTATGTGCATGTGCATGTGTTTGTGGCACCGAACTAGTACTGTGCTCCCTCCTGCTAAAAAGAGTGTTTTAGCTCGTCGCTTTTTGTAACGAATCGGAGAAAACTCCCACCAGGGTCACTATGTATAATGCTTGATGATTACGTAGATAATGAAAATCTTAATTGTGAAATATTATACTGAAATTGAAATCCTCACTCCTTCATGACGATTCAGATATGCTATAAACATGCATTTACTTAATAAGTTTAATATGTCATCATTACTAATGACGTCAGTATTTTCATAAGAACTTACGTGGTAAGGTCCTCATGCGTTCTCCAACCTATTTCAATAATTTTAGTTTTTCCAGCAGGACTCTCGTTGTGACTAAGCCACAGTTGTCCTTGCTTACTTGAGACCATAAAAAATTTGTAATATCCAGTGGTATCTGCTGTAAAATACCCCTATAGATTAGAAAGAAATATTAATTTGATATATATATATATATGGTCATTATGGATGTATCGGATTACGAAATAGCCTGCCTTAATCAACTCGAAGATAAAAATTACTATGAGGAATTA
>JAAAKL020018939.1:0-10037 GCA_010016065.2 Carybdea cf. marsupialis auct. non (Linnaeus, 1758)
TCGCACGGAACGCCTTAGGAAGTCTTTGGTTTAGAATTCCTTGACGCTAAAGTTGCATGGAGCAAATGGATACCCATTTTATTAAATTTTATTTTGTATAGCATCTCTATAGGAGAGGCCACATAAAACGGGGCATCCTCTAATCGCAAGCCTCTTCAAGGACTAGAGATGACCATTTGCATTAGAGACGGTGTATATCAGCCCTAAAGACAGGGTGTCATCTGCTATCGTAATTTTGCTTACGATACGTAGAAATAAGACTGTAACTGAAAATAAATATCTTTTGAGATAAATTAAAGGGCATAATTAACTTAAAATGCAGAGTAGGCCAGGAGATGGATAGTAGTTGTGAAAATGACGAACACCAAAGCTTCAGCAGATGTAAATGTCAACAAGGTGCGGGAGCCTTTTAACTCATGCTTTAAAATTTAGCATTTCTCTTTCAGTAAACTTTCGCAATTCCATTTGTTACCAAAATGTCATAATTAAGAAAGGGATAAAGCATTATTTTGTTCAAAAATTAAGAACCTTGTTGAACGTGCTTCTTTAAAATTGAGCCGTTAATGTATGGGTTTTAGTGGATTTTCGAGTAGACTGCAACTTTTCAAACGAACATTTTGACCAGATCTGCCAATAATTTATACATCAACATACAAGAATGAGAGTAAAACCCAAAAAGTGTCAGGTTTCTGACACATATGGGCTGGATATAGCAGGCAAAAGGCTGATAAGGGTGGGAGGGGGACTCGAACGTCCCCAGAGCAGAATAGGATTTTATGAAATGCACGGGAATTTATTCATGTTCCATTTTATTAACAGACTAGATATTGTATAGGTAAACCTCCGTAAACAACTTCCTTATTGCCACTACTTTATGTGAGATTTTGGTATTTAATTTTCAAAAAACTGTTTTTCCTATTTGTCAAAGCACTTCCAGTACTTTCTCACCCTTGATATCACCATTTCTTTACTAGATTTTGTAAACCGTTAACACAAAACACAAATAAGTGGTGATTATAGTAATCTCCGGGATACCGTAATATGTAATTTTAAAAGCATTGTGTAATTTCGTCGCAAGCTTCAACAAATTGCAGATATAATTTAATCGATTAAAATAGGATCCGTTGTCTTGAACAATATGTGTAGTAATTGATATACATTCAAAAATAAAACAGACATGTTTTCTGAAAAGGTGAGGAGCAGTAAAATATGTTTAAGATTGATAACCTTGTCAGGTTCCTAAGCTACTAAATGCTCAATATTTACTTTAAAATCCAAAAGTATTGACTTTATAGTAGGATTTATCAACTGTCACTGAGCCTTCTTCTCTGCGTTTGTAAACTCGGAGCTGGACAATAATACATGTTTCATAACGGTTATTACACGGAGCAAATACCTTTTGTACTTTTGGAAGGTGTGGCACAGACCAATGTCATTTTTTGCAGGCTATAAGATCTCAATAAGCAAACTGTTTATGTCGCCTATTTTATTTATTTGTTTTAAAACATAACATTTTTTGCGAACTATTGCAGCTCTTCTTTTAAGGTATTTATTCAGGTTGGTGTCAAGACATGTTTATTTTTTAAGATAAGGGGAAAATAATGCAGAGTGCTTTTCCTGACTATTTTATAAACCGTTTATGTCGCAAGTAATCAGTCAAAATAACTTATTAACACGAACTATGAGTAAAGGATGGCTTCTCTTAATTTTGCAATTTTGTATTTGTGACGTTAGTTATGTATAATCGAGATATAAAAATGAATGTATACTCTTTTGATTTATTTAGTTTTTAATTAGGAATGAGAGGGAGCTGTAGTTAAAGAACATGGAGCTCACTTATTATGGCCTCGCTTCTTTTTTGAGTTAATCCACACATAACACATTATATAATTCCTAATTCCTTCAACAAAATCCACAATTCCTTTAGAAAGGCTCCTTACTCTACTAACATTGTTGTCTTTTGATTCCATTACTCTTATGTAGCTGTACATTGTTTAAAATATGTTGTATGAAACTTCAAAACTTTCTTCTCACATAAGATCACCATAGTCCACATTTTACTCACGTTTCTTCCTGACAAAAAGTGGCATATGTTTCATAGATACCTCTTATCATTCGAGTGCGAATTCCACTTCTACCTCGCTTTTGGCAGTAATGAGAGGCTTACCAGATCATTATCCCTAAGTATGTTGAGCTTCGTAAACAGTAGATTGCATGAGAGGCAAAGTAACTCTCTAAGCCAATGAAAATCAAAGCTTGCAAAGGGTATATAGACCCCGGGGAGAGATGGTGCAGGCTACGTCCCTTCTTTTTAATCTGACTCACTATAGCGATGGCCTCTGAATGTTTTGTATACTTTAGTATTAATAGCTCGTTATACGTAACATACATTTTTACTCGTGATATATTTTGGCAACTTAATAACAGATAAACAAGGAGAAACGAATGAAAGAACCCATAATAAGAGAATCTCATCAGAATGAAATAATCTCGATTTTGCATGCGCTGTTGACATAAAAACGAAGCTCTCAACTCTAATCCTGTTTGACTTTTCCGCAACTGATTCTGCTCTGGGTGCAAGGGAACCCTCTGTGCAACTTTGTAAGGGTACATACAGCGATACCACGCTGTGGTATACTTATAGCTCTATTGCTTATTACACTAGATTGTGAAAACAGTTTTGGTTTAGGTGCTATAGCTCATTTGTACCTTTGACACTTTGGTAGGCAAAAGTGCCACGGCTGCTCCAGACATACCCATCGTAGCAGAATAGGGTTACGTAAAGAGCGATTGGTGAGAATAAGCACAGCGGTATAAATAACGGGAATAAGATAAATGGACAAGCAAAGATTTAATGACAGGATCGAATAAATTGCCCAGTATAAACGTAGATGAAATTAAAGGAACATTTATAACTAATCAAAGGCATGTTTGTTTTACATCTAAAGAAAACGTTGCCTCGAAATGGCATTCTAGCGATAGGTGCATACATATATGGGTTATGATTATTGGTTTTAACTCGGCAACTGAAAATATTTTGCATTTGCGAAGCCAACATTGGCATTCTTTTAGGACTTCTTTCTGCTTTCCAGAAAATATAAGATTAGTCAACTGTATTGAAATCAAAGATGTCCAGCAAGAAAGTTAAAATCACTTGTTGAATAGTTTTACGAATGTAAACGTTCAGAACCAATTCGGAAAGATTGGAATAACTGGGATAAGATTTCAGAGTGCAGGTTTTGCCTGTACTGAGATGCTCCTTAGAGAACACAGAATGATATAGCTTGAATGTGTCCAAAGATGCTAGTTTACATTAGGTCATTGTGAGCGTTAAGGGTTGTATCCACCACCCAACTTGCTTTACATTAACCATTTGAGCTATTTCTATTATCTAACACTAGTTATTGTGCTTCTCGTCTATGCCATATGAGATGAGCATACAATCGAATGGAGCATTTCGGAAAGATCGTCTACCCTTTTCCCAGTACAACTGATATAGGGAAAACCTTTTGTAGAAACTGTCTGAACAAATTTCACACTATATCTCCTTGTCATTGTCATGTCCGTTCCATGGTTTAATATGATAAGTTTAAATAAGTATATCGGACTACCATCCAATGGATCTTATTAACCAAGAATGTGAACTACTCTTTCATCCCTTCTCGAATACTGAATACAAGTGTAGTAAATCATAAATATAAAAGAAAATCGTACAGTGGAACAACCACAGATATTTTGAATACAAAGAGTTACCCTTTGTTAATCATAAAGTGTAAAATTTTATACCGTTGTCGACAAAATCGCCTAAGATTCATGTCGGAATTCCACTAGATTAAATACAGTGACCAGAAACTTTAGCATCACCACTAGTATTGCTCACCCCCCATGGAGAATTCTATGTCTTCTACTCACGCATGTCACACATTACCTACTTGTAAAAAATATTATTACACCGACACTGAGATAAAGTAACCAAACACTTCATATTTGAAATTCTTGTTTAACTCAAAAATTTTTAACTTCAATTCTCATTTCTGACTAAAGTTTATCTATCTGTCATGATTCTAACGCAAGATTCTTGGGATTTCAGAATATTAAATTGCTATTTTTCAACATTACATTTTTATGCCTTTTCCTAGTGCAATCCTAGTCAGAACTTGCAATAACCGAACGCTTTGCTCGAACTTTCCACTGTTAAGTCCGGGCAACTATCAATACACCTAGAAAAGCTAGAAACTAACTTAATTGGCATTCACATGAGCACGGTACTTTCAATAAATCCCATGTGTTACTTATGCACATCGCCAAAGCAAATAATTCAACGTGGATAAGCAGATGAGGCGAATGCCGCAAACTTACGTAGTAAGAACGGGTGGGAGGCTTCAGTTGGAGGCCTCGATTCATCTTTCAGATATCTTTTTACTCTCCTCAGATGTACACAGTAAACTGGCTTGTAACACAAAATTTCTAAATATTTAACTGACAGGGATTGAACAAAATGAATGGAAGGTCTGGAATCTAATTTCCAAGTCGTGTAAAAGCAGAGGAGCAAAAGGCCACATAGGAACACAATGTGCAATTGAACGTGTCAAAGCAGTCTAGTATTTATTAAAATTTGCTCTGCCCATACAGTGCAGGAGAATGCAATCTGACACAAACTGCTTCTGATACGTTGAAATGGAAGGACGCACATGCCATGTAAAAAATATTGAAACTGTCGATTTATACATCGTAGTACATGACGAGTTAAGTACAAGATGCTCATCTATAGCACAATTGATCGTACTAATAGAAAGCTTCCTTTCGTTGGCTACGTTAGACATTTACTTTCTTACAATCGCCCGTAGATGTTGTTTGGTTCTCTGAATAAGCCGTTGGCTAGTTCTTTCTAATGAATATTCGACATTCCTTAAGTTGAGGGTAGGTACTTCCTCTTTAACTGACGTAGCCTGGATCATAACACATGAAAATACAACCCGCGTATTTATAGTATTGTAACATTAGTAACTGACCAAGCTGTAGGAACCAATGAGAACGTGGCCAATGGCAATCTTAAATAATGCACAATTTCGTTCCAAATACCTCCAGCAGTGTGTTCTTTTACGGAACGTCGGTGATCACTGAGTCAGCCACAGGAATAGGGTACCCTAAAATATGTTACTTAAGTTACCCAATCCAACCCACAATAAATGTTGCCGTATTGCAAAATTATTGGCTTTCTTTGCACGGGACTTAATCAAAGTGGCACTAAAGGAAAAGTAATTAGAGTACGTCCAGTAGACGTCGGTTTACAAAATATATAGGTATCATGTACTGCAATGTACTAAAACGACAAGTTCAGCATTTTTAGGTCTTTAATCTTAAATGAAGGAACTGGGTAACTGCTCATAAGCGGAAAAACTGAGAACACTTTGCGCGTAGTATTTGATTCAAAATGGCCATCCTTTTATAAATGTCGACTTTAAAAGTAAATTATATTGGCACGACTTACTTGCTTACGCTCAGTGTTTGCATGACAACTTTGATGAACGAGCCCCCCATTCCTTAATTTCCTTCATATACCTGTAAACACATTAAAACTAGAAAACCTTTTAAAAGTTAGTGTCCTTTATCAGTACACTGACAAATTTGTTCTGCTTAACCGTTCCTAGAATCCTGTTCCATGTTGACATGATTGCGATGAGTAACAGGTTAGCGAACAAATTAAAGCCATCATATTTATTTGTAGTGTTGATAAGCTGAGCACTCTTTGGTCTTGAAACAGTTAGTAGGTCAACAAACTAAGCGATTCTTTGTCCCCTAAATATTTACACAGGGGCTATTTACTCTTCTGTAACGTCAGTATTTCGGTACTTTAGAATCTGTGCCGATTCCTTAAGTCACCTTTTCTTTTCAAAGCTAACAGTACGTCGATATGACGAAAATGGTACTCAAAAATGATTTTAAGAAAATTAAGAAATAGTATTAAAAAGGGGTTAGTAGGATGTAAACAAGGGCTCTTGTCTTGGTAATAAAACTTTCATTTTTCATTCAATACTTGACCTGAAATATATTTGGTAATCAGAGAACTAAGTGGAAACTGACCCAAACAGACTTATCAAACCGGGGATCGAGCCTAATGCCGCAGTCGTGCCAGGTTATTTGTTTCTTAAATGTAACAATCGGAGTCATTGATCACAGCTGCACAGATGGAGACAAGAGGCTTATGGTGTTCTCTCTGTAAGAGTTATACAGGAAAAGAACATCTGGAAAGCGTAAAAGCATTGCTATACAGATACATGGTATCTGAATCTTGCAGCAACTCAGTAGGCAAAATGCTAGGTTTAGCTGTTCATTGTTGCGGCTGTTGTATACTATCTTGGTTCTAGAACTTTCGAGATCTTCTCTTATTTCAAATTAAATGTTTATAGTTCAGAATCACACTTCATTTTAGCAATTTTGCATAACTATCATATGGTGTTGAATGTGCATGACAGAGTATTGGCCTAAACATCTATCAAGATAAAAGTTGGGGAGGTTATAGCGAATACGATATGTAGAGAATGGTATGACGGAGGTAGAGGTATCACATTGCATTGGCAATATTTAGGTATTGTTGAGGTGCTAATGGGTTGTTCATTGAGTAAGATGAGTTGCCACAGTTGTTCCACTCAATGATATTGTGTAATCAATTCCGGTGGTTTTGTAATAAGATACTATCAGCAAACAATCCAATAGATCTTATTTTATCGTTATTTGAAGATTGATACCACGAACCTATAGCCACAGGGCTCTTAAAAGCTCTGTACCATCAAGGGGTGGGGTGAGGAGAGGGCTAGAGATTTAAGCATTATTGATATTCTCTGGTCTTCTTTTCGATTATATGAAAGCGAGGACACAGAATGTAAAACGTACATTGGAGTTCCGTAGTTTGCGAAGGCTAACCAAAATTAGGAGTTGCCTGAGGAACAAAAACATAATTGTTGATCTCACTAGCATCCTTTAGCCCTCAGCTTTCAACTCGCTAGCTTCGTTCCTATGATTCAATTCATAATGGAAGCACTGAAAGTCTTTGGGCCCCCCACCCCCCCAACTATTATGTAGTACAAAAATGAGCCATTACTGGTATACATAGGAATTTCCGAAGGGGAGAGATGAAAATATTATTTCTAAATAGGGGCAATGCAAAAGGGATTCTGAGGTTAAGAGAGGCAGTAGCTGAGACCAAAAGACCAAACTGGGACAAACGGGGAGGATAATTGGAATGTGGATATTTACCATAAAATATATCACCCTTATAATTTATTAAGTTAAAACAAAAATTGTGAATTGTGAATTTGGTCTTCATCATTTTTCGGGAAGTAATTTTGTAAGTGGTGATCGGAAGACCAAGTTAAAGTAGTCGACTAAGAGGAAGGGGGTCTGAATGTATTTTTTCTTTAATTGTGAATGGCCTCAAAACTGCTTGAGGGTTTTTACACCTTGCCACGTGAAAGCTATACATTCTCTTAAGACTGGCCAATTTTACCCTTCCATAGTCCCCTTAAATAGGAAACGACCCAATGACCCACTTCTTATAACCGTGGTAGACAGAAAAACTAATCAACTTAAGAAAAAGTGGAGCGGGTGGGTTCTAATGGAGATCCAGTAGGGGGGGGGGGAGAGAAACTACTATTTTGCAAGAGTTAATGAAAGCGACTTAGAGTATAAGATATTTTAGCTTTTTCGAGAATTATTTTAAGAGTAAATTAGCCTGTTGATGAGGGCAGGATGCTTGTAATAGCGTTATTTTTTGTGGCAATAATCTAATTTATGCTTGAATTGTTACACCAGATAATTTTACTTAATGGTAAAACATGTCTGCAATTCAACATAGTTCAAAGATCGATTGTTTGATCGATTAAAAACAACTGCCCCTGATCCCTTTAAGACATAATCATTTTAATGCAAAATCGGAGACATCAATTTGAATTTATCACTGGTAAAAGTACTTACATTATACTCAGGATCTGTTTCACGCCGTGACGCACCCTCATACAGGGGTTAGCACTTCGCCATGTTTCCCATCACGATTGGGGTAGAGAAGAAAGATTCCGAGATTTTTTGACAAGATACTATTTCTGTAAAAAGCATATTGGAAATCTAGATCTGTCGACAAGAAAAGAGTTCATGAAAATATTAATTTTTGCTTTTAAGAGGTCTATGTTTTCAGCCACAACTACCATACAATATGTTTGATAAGCAAACTGAAAGTAAAAGTTTAGCATACTTAATCAGACGTCATACTTACTGAAGAACGAGAAATCTTCGAAGATAAGCAGCAAGCTACAAGAATATGCTCAACCTGAAAGTCGTCAACGAAAATAGTCTTCAACACCAACAAAAAACTTATAAGGTGTTTATAGACTTCAAATAGACCTTTTACAAAGTGTAATACGTTTCTATAGATGAGCGATGATCGTTTCCAATAACTTGACTTTTAACTCGTGATGTCATTTTGCTTATCAAGACGAGGCCTATGGAGACAGCTAATTGAGATAAGGCTTATCAAAAGGAGGCCAAGGGAGACAGCTAATTGAGATAAGGCTTATCAAAAGGAGGCCAATGGAGACAGCTAATTTAGATACGGTTTATCAAGACGAGGCCAATGGAGACAGCTAATTGAGATACGACTTATCAAGAGGAAGCCAAGGGAGACAGCTAATTGAGATACGGCCTATCAAGAGGAGGCCAATGGAGACAGCTAATTGAGAAACAAAAATCCTAGTTTATAAGTTTATAATCTGCTACCGAACAAAACGTGCAGTTGAATAGCAGAACGTTTTGTGCTTCCTGCTGCAACAGCAAAAGATACAAAATCTTCAAAGGTACATGGAGACACATCGACCGTGTTTATTGCTTTTGTTGGGTATGATTTGTTTTCTGTGTTCTTCCTGCTTAATGCCTGGAAGTTTGAAAGGAACATTAGAGTGATAGTTTATGAATAAATGCAATATCTATATAAAGATGACCGTTGTAAGAAAAAGGCTTCCTATGCATGAACCACAGAATAGGCTTAAGAAAGGAAAGAGACAGGCTGATTTGTATCTTCACGAATGACATAAAAGCTACTCACTATTGCCTTCCGACAAGAGAACGGTAGTACTAATTTAATGACTGCAGTGCAATTGCTTCCAAATGGCCAAAGCTTGTCTGCATTAAGAGCTGCTGATTTTTCTACTAGACCTGTTTATCAAATGTTTAAGTGATACCCTCAACTCAAATACAAGTGGATAGGATTTATAATGCCCAAGGCAACCAAGGCATGAAAGCAGCAGGGTTTCTATTACGACTATAGGCTGTGTGCAAGGTCACACTCCTGTTCAAGGCAAAGTCTAACCTCAAATTCCTAGGATGTCATGTACAGATTAATTTCTCAAGTTTCCGCAAATGAAATACCAGACGAATTGTCTCTTATTGTGAAGTGGGGATATCTATTTCTACGGTTGGATAAGTAGCTAGACCTACCACCCCCGTCTCCTTGTAAAGAAATGTCGATGAAGTACTGCTTGGATAAGCATCGTTTCCTTACTTGCTTTGACATACATTTCCTCACAATAAGTTAAACTTTAAACTGATTGATGGGTGATATTTGATCTGCACGATATACTTGTATAAGGAAGACTTTGCAAAACTGAGAAATAATCAGCTCTTAGTGATGCTAAAGGGGTTGTCTCAATTCTAAGGCTGCCCCAGGTAACAGAAAGATGCTTAACAGACTTACGCTGTCTATATTCTTCTTACAAAGCTGACTCGGTTGAATACCCATGAATCAGTTGCTAGTACCACAGTAATTGGAGAGTCAGAAAGAGGGAAGATCGGTTCGCGGTTTGCTTTTTGCAATATAGTATGCTTTGTTTCAAAAGGATTCATACACACTCATAAATAGGATGCACACAATCAATTCGGTCACGAAGCTGAGGGGGGGCGAGGGGGGCGGCCCCCCTCTTGAGAGAAATTTCTATCATTTACCGCCCCCCCTGAGCAAAATTATAACCGTATTTTAAAGCGTAAAACCA
>JAAAKL020018940.1:0-10037 GCA_010016065.2 Carybdea cf. marsupialis auct. non (Linnaeus, 1758)
GGCCACATGGACTAGTGGTCCCTAGGGAATGACCTATTTGGATTCCCTAAAAACCACCACGGCTCTAATTGGTTAGATAATTAAAACCCTCAATAATTTATACTGTTCTTTGGATGATGCAGAAGAATGAAACAATGAGATCGCTAGACAGCGCATGCACGAGTTTAAGATACGCAACGCTTAAGATGTCATTTATCTGTATGCATTATAAAGAATTATGAAGAACCATGCTCTGCGCTGTCGCTTTCTGTGATTACCCTCAAATCGAGGAATGTAAAAGTACATCATTGCTTGGAATTTGAACGAAATTTGTAACATAGACAACATTTTTGCTTTTTTTTTTTTGCCCTCGGGATGTGTATTCTGTTTTAATGAACTTCTGGCGCCATTAAAGCAGCCGTTGTCTGTATCGGTGCGAATGGGGTGAGAACAAACTGCCGGGTGGAGAACAGCCAACTAGAGAGTAGAAAGCCTAATTATAGCTTCAAACTTTAAGGAAAATCAAAACTTTGATAGCATCTTTTACTTATCACGTTCTTTAAGTTGATAAATTATGTCTATCTAAATATGAAAACAAAGTCTTGAAATGGGATCGAGACCCACCATCTCAGAGGCCAAATCACCCTATCCAAACTTCATCAATATATTTTAAACGTGGTAAAATTAACAGTGTCTCCTCATTGGCGTAGCCACCAGGGAAGCAAGGGAGTTGGGTGCAGCCCACCAATAGGTTTGACTTGCTCCGTTGTCTGACTTGTTGTTGTTCAGTTTCTAAGTGAATACAAATACACTGATTATTTTTTTGCTGTCACCCTCCATATCTATATTTTTCTAATGTTAAAATACTTGGGCAGATTTGAAAGATTATTATGGGAAACTGGAATAAGATCTGAGTGTGACCTTATGCATACGATCGTTTGTTGGTTTGTTTCCATATTGATTTGAAAAGAAATACTTGTTTTTCATAAGAGGAGTTTTTGCGACGTCAGCAATCTAGTACACTCTCATTTCTTAGATATTTGTTCCTTGTTGGCATCCCTGAAGCAAGCAATGGCGGCCAGGTACTTGTTGCAACTCTTACGTTGCACAATATACTCCGTCTTTTAAACAAGTTTGAAGAGTTACTACAGAAAAGTGAACATGGCATCGCCGGGATTCGAACCCAGGACCCACGCAGTATGGTATCGTTTTATACTTGATATTTTCAAATCCTCTTTTCTTTATAACACTTTCCTTAAATAAAATGTGAGATGGTATTGTTATGGAAACAACTAATTTTTCTGATAATGCGATAAAAACACCGACAAGCAATAAAGAATAATACGCCAAAAAGAAAACTATAGTTCAGACAAATTATTCATTACAACTCGTTTTCTCTAGCTACCTCTATCATCCCGACTTACATCATGAAATTTAAAATGCTATCTCTTTACGTCGTTACATAAATCGCTGGTTTCAATATCCATTTTGTATCTCTTACGTAAGAAAAGCATTGCAATTAATCCCAGTTTGAAAGAATGATACACCAAAAAGGTAACTATCATTTTTCTGACAACGTTTCGTCTACTTCTGACTTCCTCAGGCCTATTTGAAATATTAACACCGATCATAAATATTCCCTTTTGGGGTGTGATTCTTCATTGCTTGTCGATATATTTTAACACCTTATCAGAAAAAATTCCAATTTTACTTCGTCGAGGCACCTTACAAGAAGGGGCTTTTATATCCATCTCGTGGTCCTGTTTCTAAAAGGTAATTTCTACACTTAGATTTCAAACGGGGTAAATAGGCACAGAGTTGAATATTTTAACAAATATATCATCAATATCTTAAGTTCATCACATCTCCAAGTTCATCACATCTCCAAGAAGCCGAAGACATTGAGAAATCAAATACTCCTCGTGAATCGCATTCACAGAAAGAATACAGTCCTCGCCACCAGAATCTGGACTTTGTCATATCTTAGTGATCTTTAAGTACTGGACGCCAGGACTATAACTAGAACAAATGTATTAAGGGGGGCAAGAAACTTCTTCGGTAGGGAGCTAAAACAGCTTATGTAAACTTAAAATACAATAGCCTTTACGTCAAGTCATGTAAAAATGCAATAAGACCCTGATTCAGTTTTTCACTGCAAAAGCTATACTGTGTAACCTAAACTCGTCTAAAAATGCTCTGATCCTAGGCAGAAAGGGTGGACAATACATTTTATTCGCGAGTAATGTGTGCTTATCCTTATTTTAAGGATACTATTCTTATTAGTCATATATAGGGTATCACATTAAAAATAAGAAACCTCAAATTGTCTCAACTAATCTATCACGTTTGCAAATTCTGAGTGGGAATACTCAACCACACCCTTTCACAACTACTTCACAACTACACCTAACACGTGGTGTGCATGCAATTTTTACTGTAGTTACAAAACGTTATGTTAGCGGTAATGACAACGGCGCACAGCTACACATCACGAGGGACAAGATTTTGAGCATTCCTCGCTGGGCTCCCTTCTCTGTTTGCTTTCGTCCTTAAATTCCCGTCATTTTGCAGGGTAGGCATAACTCGTTTTCTCCGTGTGTGATAATCAGTTAACATGAGAAATAGTGAAGAAAGTCTTGATAGTTTGGTGTCGATGCTTAACCCTGTTGGCTCTCTGAAAACATTATGTTCCTGAAAACACAATTTTTCTATAATCAGAATCAGCAATCGTTAATTTTCTATTAAACCAATTAATTCTTAAATGGCGCGGCTTATCAAGTTATTTGTAAAGACAATGCTGAGACAAACATTGTTTTCAATGAAGATGGTTGACTCACCTTAATTTCCAAAAAAGTTATTGGAGACAAGATAAATGTTTGTCCAATATCAATTGATGTGTTCAGGCAGGCAAAATTGTTCAATGATTTATTCCATTTCAACAGTTGTAACGTCAATTTATAAAGAGCACTAAAATCACCAATAAATTGACCACTGAATATGAATTGATGGATTTGATAAATTATCTGATCTAGTACTGGCAAGGTAAAAGACTATCTTTGAGATTTTGTGTCGTCGTTATATCTTCTACAATCGTATAACCTTATTTGGATAAATTCTTACAACAATTGGCTCTGGCATGGAACAGGTTTCTCAGGTTTGGCATTATAAAAATTAAATCAAGCACAAGTTTAAAATTTTGTGGGTCAGGTAAAATATATTAAAAATATAATCTAAAGAAACACGATTTCCTAAAGAGCGCTATTCACAGTTTTAGACCATTCCTTCAGTATTTACGTTTGGAGAAAATTGAAGAGGGAACCTAACAGGTATGTCAAATACTTATCAATTTCTCTATTCAATTTTATCTAAACGTAAAATTTCAAATCCTCTCTTCTCAAAAACACTATTTATAATATGAACTTAATTTTACTGATTTATTCATGACGTTTTAAATGGTCTGCTGACTGATGCTTTATTGAAAATGTGTAACGCTCTGCTCTTCGTGTGTGTGGTTCAATGAGATAGTGGTCATATAGAACTTTCACAGCTGTAATGTTTCTTTGATATTCTGTATTATTCACGTTTTCATTTCTCGGCAATCATTCATTTTTCATTGTCTGCTGCCTTCAAATTTGTGTCATAGCCTTGAGGTACACCTGTTCAGAGTGACAACTAGTGCCTGAAGTGAAACAGGGTTGTAGCTAGCGGTATGGGGACAAGTGAAGGAGACAATCTCCTCGTTTTCAATATCACAAATTGCTATCGTCCTTGAAACTTAAGCTCACTTTAATTTCACATCTTATAAAGTTGCATTGGTCGCACCTACGGTACGGTAAGTGCTACAAGTTACTTGTGATAAATTTGCATAGGCTATATAGACTAACGACAAACAACGATTTTGCGCTTGGCAACATAATATTCGTCCCTCAAAGAGATAGTTACAGTGTCCTTAACGTCCCCTCCGTCGTTCCCGTCCCATGGAAAATTTCTGGCTACGGCCCTATGAAGTGCACATGATCTTTATAACTATCAAAAACCTTTCACAGAGAATACGTCACGCTCACGTTATTCACACGTCTATGTACTAACCCTCTAAACAGTTTGATACTCACAGCCACTAGACAACTCTAGTCTTACAAGGATACTTTTAAAAGTTTCCATTCTATCTCCCGCGTTTAGTTCTCCACCTTTGCAATCTTTCCCTTTTAATTATCATAAGTATGGCGTAAAGGCACGTCGATTGAAAATCCCACCTGCAGTGACGCATGCACAGAATGGGATAGTTGAGACGCCTGTTGTGTCGTATCTAAAAAGATGGTACTGTTCAGATTCTTCCTCCCCAAAAAAACATAAATACTTCTAGAATAGCTCTGTATAAATGTGTGATCTCAACCTGCTGCTGCTGGTATTTCTAGTTGCCCTATTCCTTCTTGACAAAGATGTCCCTTTTCCTTCCAAAGCATGGCGTTGGTCATATCTTGAACTCCCTCACATTTGTCTGATGCTCAGCTCTTTCTTTTCATAAGACACATGTCCTTGAAAAAAGTCGAATCGTTGTAAAAGAAGAAAGCAACATATTTGGACGTTATAGCCGACCTATAATTACACTTTGCCATATGAGCTCCCACTGTACCATATGAGCTCCCACTTTGCTACTGACAGCTAGAAGTTCTGCTGCTCTAAATAGCCTACTTCAGGTTTTTCATTACCACGTGAAAAAAGGTACTATTTGCTACAACCTGTAACGGGTTGCTTAATTTTGTTATTTACAACTTGTGCTCTTGTCTAGGTGGCAACAAAAATTCAAAAGCTATAGTAATGCCTTAGTTATATCTATGTATTTGAACTGACGCCGATTTTCCTACCACATGTCCAAAATCGAGCTCAGTCATTTCTTTTTTCCTGCTAGATAGCCGTTCCCCCTACACTAGATGAGAACAAACCGAACCATGTTAAGCCAATAATAACGCAGATGAGGTCTTACAGATAGCAGCTAGCAGGCCACACAAAAATATTGTTGCCTCATGTCACCATTGACCTGGGTGAAGAAAATTTGCAATTTCGTGTTAAAATGTATAGTTGAGCACAATTTATAAGAAACAGTAGTTGATACTTCCAAGATAAGAGAATATAGCGAAGGTTCTGCAGTAAAATCTTTTCATGTCCCTGAAATCCAATAAGATTAATAGATAACAATGATATTGTCTACACATTATAAATGGATTCCACAACAACTACTGTAGTCACCTTTTCACATCACTTTGTACTGAAATACGTTAATCTACACCATACTTGGAGAGGATGCCTATTCCATAGGCCGGGTTAAAAATAAGTTTTGGTAATTTTGGATAGTGGAACGTCGATGTCGCAAGATTCGATGTTGTGTTAAAAACAGCAACCAAGGTACTCTCTCTACCTAGTGTGAAATTTCATATACCTCAAGATATAATAAAACGCAATTTAATGATAACACAATAATGCTTGTCTTATACGCGTTAAAAACTATTTGTGCCAAAGATGAAATAAGCTTGTAACTGGAGGTCAACAGGAAAGATGTACTTTTGCTTTTGTAATTATCTTTGCAATGGAAATGCCATCCTAAAGTACTGATATTGGAACTAAATGAAGAGCCCTTGAACGTAATGAAAAATACGTTTTAGCAATCAGCTGCAGCAGTTGATATGTACTCTGGTCTTGAAAGTTTTGACTTAACAAGCGGTTTTGTAAATAACGTGTACTTTTAATAATGTACCCCATGAATTCTGACCAACACCGCGGACTCAGAAAAGTCCCGCTGGTAGAAATTTACATATAAATATGGCAAAGGAGAAACGCTACATTGAAGAAACGGTCCTTTAACAACTTTTCATTCGTTTGGAAAGCATGGACCTACAGCCAAATAAAGAGACGCTATTATTTGAGATAAAAGCAGATCTCCAAAGCTTCCTGATGTTCTTTGCTAGAATGTGGCTATCATAAAATTTAGGCTCATGACCAGATAGTGAATTAGAATTTCTTCGATTTCTGCCACTTTAATCATAGCTGCGGTATTGCTACTGCACAATGCGGCACAAGGCACGCACTGATGCTCTCCACGTTGTTCTTACCAATTTTACACAAAAGAAGTAACGAGGCCGAGAAGAGGGGAATGACATAGGATGTAGTTTGCATGAATACTCTGAGGAAGATTGGCTTGACCGGTTGAAATATAAGTCGCCAATAATACTTTGCACAATTTAATGCTACTTTTCCGCTTAGTCTGATTTTTTGACTAATGTCTAATACATGAAATAGGCCCTTCTCATTGGGTGCGCCAGAAAAGTCAGAACAAGGGAATTCAGTACACTTTCTTAAAAGCGGTCGAAGACGTCGAATGGAGTCAAATAATCGCAGGTTATTTTTAGTATCATCAAGGTAAAAGGGCAAAGGAAAAATTCTGTACTTAGCACTGATTAGAGTTGTAATACAGTTTTGCGTCCGTTTGAGTAGGACATACGTAACCTGGGCGTAAAAACTGGTTTTCTAGTGAAGTGTCGATTTATGTTCAACCTTCATAAATGGACGAAAAACTGATAAGAAACATTGTGAAGTTATGGAACCTAGGATTAAGTATTTAATGGAAGAATTTCTATCAAGCTGAGTTTTTTCTACAATGAATGTTTCATTATCTAAAAAGAATAACTTGAATCCTGTCAATTTCAACTTACCTTTTATGTAACGAATTGTCAGTAGAAAGGTACTTTCTTATGAATGCCTACTTTTGAAATCGTTGCCCTGATCAGTATGCGCCATTATGAAAAGGGCCTGTAAACGACAGATTTTCAGGTTTGGATTGATGAGCATATGGGGTGCAAAGAGCATGAACTAGAGATACTGTGTGGAAAATTGTCAGCTTGTTTAAATCTTTCCCGACGAATACATAAATTCGAGTTTGCATGTCTTTTCTCTGTAAGACATTGTTAGGTATAGTCGGAGCAACGAAAGAAAGTCACAGAAACGAAAATCATTGATTCCTCCAAGTTTCCAATTTCGTTATCTACTTGCAAAACAGCAGAAACCAGGCTTCTACAATTTTTGTCTTACATATTTTGTTTGAGAGTACTCATATGTAAAAAATAAAATAAATCCGCCATTTCATATACAATAATACATGTTTGCCTCGATTTCCACGTTTTTATTTCTTTCGCTTCTTCTTCTCGTGTCCTTTGGAACTTTTCTCTTTACCTTTAGCCAATTCCTTTTTCTTGCTGCTCACTAGTGAAGACAGGGGTTTTGATGGAGGTGGGGGTCTTTGGGGAGCAGCAGGTGGAGGGGGAGGCGGAGGTGGCGGGGGAGGTGGTGGTGGTGCAGGAGACGTATTGGATGGTTTAGTTTTTGATGATTTGACTTTTTTCTTACTGCTACCTGAATGATGGATAGCTGACGTTTCCTTGTTCTCTCTTCTCTTTCCGTGAATTTTTTCCTTTGTTTTCCTTTTCACTGGTTCATCGTCATAACTTTCCATGTCACTATTTGATGTTTCTCCGTTTTCTAGTTCCTCAAATTTGGAAGCAACTTCTTCGAGGTCAGGATCCAATCGTCTTCTAAAAATGCGGAGAGAAAAAAAGTTGCATTTACCAACAAAAAGGAAATCGAATAAAAAAGCCTTTTAAGATGGCCATTACAAAAAGCATTATAATTAATGAAATTTTAGAAATATTTATAAAATAGAGTACGATAATAGGCAACAGTTTAGAAATATCTAAAAAGAATTAAATGATAAAAGGCTGTAAAATGCCTATTAAAAAGAGTATTGTAATCATCAACAAAAAACCGAAAGGGGTGCTAACATATTTATAGAGGAAGGGCTGATTTCTATTTTAAATGTTAATGGAAGGGTAATTTGCTGTAAATCTTTCATGAAGCAATTAAAGTAAATCTTTCATAAGTAGAGAGTAAAATATTTAAGATACGGAACGATTACCATGATAAAGCTCCAAACTGGAAGACCGATGCTCTTGACGTTTACAAGGGTGCAAAGATTGTAGGACACCAACTCTCAATATGATTGCACAATTTCTTGGAACAAGGCACAAAATCTACATCGATGTGAAGGTTGTAAGATAACAGGAAAGTTGGCTATTGACGCAAGATAAAAAGCTCTGAATGCATCTGACAGTTTACTCGCATATTCTAGTGGTGAAACGTGTTTTCATATAGGCAGAGGAGGAGTAGTTAGCACCTTAAAACAAACATCTCGAAGGATATTAGGCTCGTTAGTTTTGGAATGATAGCCCGTTTATGACAAGGAAAATTCCGACGTTTGGCCCCCGCAGAAGTGGGTATTTAAAAGGGTGGTGAGCGGTTCAATGAAATTCCGAGGTGCAAGAAATGCGAAACAGCTCAGAGACACACAAAGAAATCCTCATGGGACAGGTTCAGGGATCTTAAATCTGTGGTGCAAGGAGAATCTGGGAAACTACTGCACTATCATGTCAAAAAAGTGGGAAAAAATCTAATCTAAAGGGAAGGAATGGCAGTGAATAGTGAGCCCCCTAATCAAGAGGTAGTATCACATGCTACCGTAGAAAAGGTACCCACACATTCAAGTACCTTTGAGGGAAATGATGGGGTTGTAGAGCCATACCCTCTATCTGGAAGTCCTATATATTGATTCCCCAAACAGAAACAAACCACGCAAGGAAAGAATAAAACACTGCCTCGTGGGCATTGATGAAGAAAATGATGATGGGTTGGAACGCCTCAATCTTGGAGGGCGGATGGTCTGCAGATATTTCATCTCAAAAGATAAGAGTCTAACAGAAAATTTCAGATGTAGACTATAAAAGTTATTTTGCTGGCTTTGAGACAAACAACTCTTTACCGCTCCATTTGGCTTACAACTAATCTACGGAATCTTATGGTCCTAGGTCTAAAGGGGAAAATACATCCAGACTGGCACTTGAATCAAGCATTCACATTGTATCTTCAAAATAGATTGAGAATAATTTGTGAAAGTTTATAGGTAGTGAGAGCACTCAAGTTACATTAATCATGCTGATTCAGATTAGTTTTACTACATCAAATTAAAGTATAATTTGCTCATAATAAGGAAAAAAAACAGTCTGAGTTTATTAAGTTGAAACGTATTAATCAATGAGACAGTTCAAGGAGTTATTTTGATTGTGCTTCCTTACAAATGGTAGATCTCATATCAATGAGTTCATGTAAAAAAAATGTCAATCAAGAGTAGGTGGTATAAGTAACAGTTACCCCGTCATATGTCTTCCAAGGGTTACAGATAAGTCAGAGGTATTGCTTAGAGGCGGGAAGCATTGGCTAAGCAGATAGTACAAGATATTACGGAGAAATATATCTACGCTAGATATAGCCCTCAGTCTATCTGATACCCAATCTGCTCCTATACAATTGTGATCATACGATACCGATGGATTTGAGTGCTATTTCGATTTTCAGCTACGCAATTCCCAACCAGATTTAAGAAGCCCGTTTTGTCTACTCTCTCTCTCTCTTTAGCAGATTACAGTAATAGATGATGGTCATTCGATTTCACATCATCTCATTGCAAAAGAGAGGTTTTGGAGCAGAAAGTTTACTCGACAATTTTGAGTGAGTTAGGCAAACGTCACCCAAAGCGGAGAACATGTGCTTTTGTACAGGGGTCATAAGAGGAGCACATCCTTTACTAAGTAGTACTAAAGTAAGAGGCCAATACGCTACAAAAACATTTCGGTATCAAAAGTTAACTGATATCAAAAGTTTTCCAGTATCGATTAACTGAGATCGTCAATGCTTTTTACTCCCTATCCTTACATTCTAGCGGCCTAACTCTCTTCATTTAAAAGACGTAGACAGTTTTGCAACTGTTACGAATCAGAAAGCATTTATGCTTCCTTTTCTTATATTAGGAATGCATGACGTAGTACCTAAAACTGTACATTCTACAAATATGCTCCAGTATATTGATGAAGCACGTGATATTAATTCTAAGGATGTCTTTAGTTTAACGTTTCAAAAATAATCAAAATTTGAAAATCATTTAAGATGTTTCAAGAAAA
>JAAAKL020018941.1:0-10036 GCA_010016065.2 Carybdea cf. marsupialis auct. non (Linnaeus, 1758)
TTGCTGTCTTTCCAGCACCTTGTGAAGTTAGAGGCTTGGAACAGAGGAATTTCTGCGTAATTTTCAAGACTGTTTATATAGTACAAAGAGGTGTGCGGAAGCGCACACACTTTTTGCACCTTTGAACATTCCGATGGACTGTAACATCATGAGGATCCGGTTCTTTAGATATAACTTGCTGTCTTTCCAGGACTTTATGAAGTTGGTTACTTGTAACAGTGTGTTTTCAATGATATGATAAAAACTCTTTTATTTGGTATGAAGAATTGTGCCTGTGTGTCCGCACTTTTTTCCGTTTTAGACATTCCGATTGACTATATCATTTTGTCGATTGGGTTCTGTGCCAATACTTTTACAGTCTTTAGTGCACATTTGTACAAGTTCTGTGACCATTGTGTAGAATGACAGGAGATTTTCTTCTCGATGTATTTCTTCGACCTTTTTCTGCCGTGCAATGGGAGCCTTGGTTTAACGTGCTCTCGTGTTCTGTTCAAGTGAGCATTAAAAGTAGAGATTGATACAGTAAAACAAGTGTTCCTTTCTTGCTATTCTGAAGAGGTAATCGACTCGATCATACAAACCGTTTACTTAAAACTGCCCTGGATTGGTAACGTTTCATTTCAATTGAAATGCAGATCAAAAAGGCCATAGGGAAGTGTTTCGGCGCTGTTACCCCGCTCGTAATTTATATCAGTAAGACAGTGTTCTCTTCTAAGCACAAAAAACAGTGTGCAGAAGGGTTGTCTATTTATTGTCTTGCCAGGGCAATGCTGGCTATGTCGGGTGCATGACTTTGAGATTAGTTTAGTGAATCAAGCAGCACATTCCTTCCTATTGTCGTTAGGCATTACTTCCTACAGGGAGACAGCCATCTCGGTATTTTAATGCCAAAAGTACTACTAAACAATGTTACCCTGCCATATTGCAGCACTTGTTTGAAAACCCAGACTGTGCCAAAATGTATATGGACGGTCGCATCCGACTAATTTGTAAAGTTAGATCTACTTTTCACCTAGCCATCCTCGGATCCGTCCACATCAAAGCAAGAAACCGTTGCTTTGCCAACAAAAAGACTTTGTCTTCTCAATGGGCCTTTTCGGCTAATCATTTAGTTTTACAGACACTGATTGGTCAAAACAACACCAATCTAGCTGACAGATCTCTGATTGGCTACTTTCAAAACATAGTTTTTCAGAAATTTTATTGATCTTATACCGTGGGCACGGTGATGATAAGTACGCTTTGTTATGTTTCCTAATGGTTAATGCCTCTGAAACAGAAATAAAATCTAAACATTCTACTAGTACAGATAAGAAATAGCGTTAACTCTGACACGTCCTTTAGTCGAAAGACAACAAGGTGGTAAGCAGTATTATGTTTTTGTTTCAACTACGATTTGCTGTAACAAGATACTGATGAAGCACAGATATATGCTGATATACGGAAGCCGATTTTTGTGCATGTTGCTATTTATCTAGCGTTTCAGCTGTGACACGACCTGATGTATTCATACTCGGTGTGGGGCACGCTGATAAGTTAGACTAGCGTGGCTGTACGAAAAATTATACCACAATAAGATTTGATTATGTAGTGGCCCAATCACACACATTTGGATACACTTCTGGACTTGGGTTATATAATATTAGAATGGAATAGTTATGATTTAGTAGATTGTGGTACGTTGCTTTCAGAGAGTTTCAAACTAATATTTATACTTATTCGTTGGTTGCATAATTTGTAAGTCAACTTTGTGCCATGGCCAGAACAGATAAACATGGGTGGGATTGGTTAACACTCTTATCACACAATTTCTCTGGATACATTAATATTACAACGAGGAAAATCATGATAGCATTAAAAGCCTTCCTGAATTGTAAAAAGAATAGTTTTGGAAAAAATTCTATTGGATATACTTAGCAGTTAGAAAATCAGAAATTGCATTTATATATGTGTGTATGTATGTATGCATGTATGTATATGTATACAATACAACTCGGGCTTTCCAGCAAGCTTTCGGAATTTTGTTCCTTCATCGGGCTGGGCATAACCTGAATACCATTGAAACCCGATGAAGGAATAAAATTCCAACAGTTTGCTGGAAAACCCAAGTTGTTGTACTTTTACCTATAATATGTTGCAACTGCTTTTAGTGCTGCTCCTTTTATGCATATAAATTTCAAGCTCGATACATAGTGTTAGTAAAATTCAACTTGATGCAGAGACAAGTTAGATTATTAACTTTTATTTTGCATGCTATATATACTTGCCCGCTCCTCCTGTACAGTATCCTAGCATACTTACATACTTATACTATATATAATATATGATGTCTACTACACTAGACTTACATTCTTTACAAATTCCCATAAAAATACAAATTTCTTTGACAAAAGCAGCTTTCCTTGAAATTTGGACTACCGAGGAATAGCAGGGTTATCATAATAGAAGTGAAATTTTCTGTATTCATCTGTTAGGGGACACCATCACAAAGCCTCGTTTTGAATTCGGTTTCTGTGAATTCAACTTGGAAACCATGCCAAAATCTGCTTTTTCTTCTTCTTCTTCTTCTTCTTCAAGTGCCTTACTACATCACGTTGGCGATCATGGATTTCCACTTCCCTTTGGCTTTAGACTTGCCCAGAAAATTGTACAGCACCGAACATCCATCCATAAGGACATGCTCTTCAATTAGGTTTTCCGTTGTTGTCCTTTGCTCCTTTTACCTTTAAATCTTTCCAGTAACTGACAAGGCCTCGAGTTGATATTTTCTCATAGCATACCCAAAGAACTTCATCTGTTGCTCCCAGATATCAAGGAGTAGTTTTCTTTTGGTTCTTACCCTGTTAAACACTACCTTCTTGGATACAAGCTCTGTCCATGGTATGCATAGCATTCTTCTATAAACCAAGATTCTGTGGCGGCTAATCGTTTTCCATGCTTTGTGATATACTCCAGCATTCACTTCCATATGTCAGAAATGGAATAATCCAGCAGTCAAGTATTCTAATCTGCTGGTGATCTAAAATAAAGGAACATTTTGAGATCAGTGAATGCCGCATAGACCCCCGTAATAAAGTAGAAATCAATTGATATATATAACTTATAAAAGTTCTCTGCAGGATGTAGTCTAAATTGAAGGTTTACTGTTATCATCACCAAACCATGAAGATCATGCTTGTGAATTAACAAAGCCTGCACCCAAAATCACATACTTTTGTGGAAGGTCTCTCCACATTTCTGACCACCTTCAAAACTTGCTTTTTATGACTGATAATACTTGTACACGAAATTAGGTAAATAAATTTTAATAATAACTACAGTTTTCTTAAGAAACCCAGTTGCTCCCTCATGCGTCTCCACTGGGTTCCCTTTCTTCCAGACCAATTTTTCATTTTAGACGGGAAGGGAGCGTTACTTAAAATAACATAGTAGATACGTTGGAGAATGAATTGGACAACGCGGAAATACTTAAAGATCGAAATGTTGCTCCAGGGGATCTGTTGAGGGAAACACTTGTAGGGATTCCAGTTTGTCAGACGTAGCCAAATACGTGAAAGTGCCTAGATTAGGAATGCATTTATAACTAGTACGCAATATTTTCCTTAAAGAGGACTGATTGGGCATTCCAATTACTGCCTTCAGCATTCTATTTAATAGGATACAATACATATACGGGCATCATATCTACATCTGCTATTTTCAGGGTTCCAACTAACGGGTTCCAGCGTCTCACTCCTATTTCTGTCATATTTATCCAATCGCCACAGCGCATTTATGCTCCTGACATTACGTCATTGCACAGTGATGCAATCACCTTTTGTCTTGCCTCTTCTTGATGCCTTTCTTGAGCTACTTAATTGTTGCCGTATGGCGTACACATAAGGTCTACCATGTCGAATGATGCCATCCGTGGACAAAGAAAGCTCTTCTACGTGCAATATCATGGTGTGCCATCAGTACTCTTGGATTCTTCTACCACAGAGGATGCAGAACTCTTTCCTGTTAACATGAAGGTATAGTCCATTTTGTGATATCACATGAACTAAAGATAAGTAACAGTAGTGTCATCGGAGAGATCTCTACGTTAGTAGTAGTTTACGCCTCTCTAGTGCCCACGATTCAATGACAAGACAAATATCTGCCAAATGTAATTCTCTACATGTAAGTGGAAAATTGGGAACTTGATGCATCTGAAAAGTACAGGGTAGTCCAGACCCACGTCTGCAAGATCTCTCCTGAGGCACATAGTGATTTATAACGTTATAGGGTACGCAAACCTTATTATTATTCCAAAGAGCCCTTTACCTCAAAAGTCCTTACGAATCCGAGTAGACCCTAGCTTAGTTGTTGGGTGATGATTTACACCATGATGGTAGAAGATGCTAAAAAAATTGTCTAACGTTGATTAAAATTTGGTTTGCATGACTACAGCTATGCAGGTGCGCAACTAGGACTTTTTAAGGGGCGGCGAAGTTTGATAAATAACACTTGTCTGTTAGTTGCTCTTTACACATAGCTCGGGAATAACCGAGATCAATGACTTTCGAGAATGACGTACGCGCTTTAAATGGAATGTGTTATTTATCAAGTGCCAAGTGAAATTTTGAATCGATAGCAGCAGTCCGCAGTTTCCAAAGTCCACCACTGTAAGAGGAATAAAGTTTTGTCAGGACTCTGTCGAAAACCCAACACTCGTTGCCTTATCCCTGATATAAGCCTAAAGGTTACTCTAATTTCTATTGCTCAAATAGCAAACTATAAGTATAAACGTGAATGGAATGGAGTCAAGAAACGTTCGTTTAAAAAGAGGGTAGACTTTTTTGGCCAGGCAGAAGGAGACCAGGCATCGCTCCCATCCCCTAATCCCAGACTTGCCATACAAACCGGCCGCATAAAAATCACACGATTCAGACACCATCGTTTTTAGGTTGCTTCTACGTAGGCATTAATTTTGAAAACTTCCTTTGATCTGTGTTGGTTCCGTTAATATCATTCCAGTGATAGCAGAATGAAATGTGTATGTATCTTACGTTACGGTATATAGATCTTAAGGCCAACTATGATATTTTATCATTTGTATACTGCATACATTTTAATGGCAAAGACTGTAGTCTAGGAAAGAACAATTACCCCATTGCCCCCACCCCCATGAAGACGCTCATGCCCAAAATACACCCTGGACGTGTGATCCCTATTTCAAAAAAACTGGAAACCCGGCTGACCCTGTTATCTCAAAATTCAAAACTTAGTTATAAAATGCAACGCTTGAAATAATGCAATCCCATATTTGGCACTATACAATTTATTCTTGCTGTAACAAAAGTGCATGCTTTCTATTCTATATCTCTGCTTGAGCATACAACACTACAAGAGTTTAGCTCAAAATTTAAACAAACAATTAAACTGATCCCTTTGGGAGACAACCGTCGCCCTTCTCCGGTGTGCTACTAAATTCTTCCTTCTTTGAAGATGGTCGAAGACAAGATGGCGATGAAAGTCAACGCTCTGACATTTTGGATGTAAGTAGAACTATGCAACTTCAGATTTTCCCCCTTATACAACAAATGATTTCTTATCTGTCATCACTTTTCCTGAATATACATCCATAATTTAAAAGCCATTTGTAAAATTCCCTGATAGATGTTTCCTTATCTCATTTTACTTGTCTCAATATTTGATGGTGTTCATACATTTAGAGTTCATCAAGACAGAAACTGGAAAAACTTTTCCTGCCAAGCGTATTACTTCTTTATTCTCATAGTTAAATCCGAGTAAGAAATACAAGATAAGCCTTATGTGAGGAGCGGGAATATGAAATATTTCTTATCGTGTTCGTTGTGCAAAAGTATGAAGGTAAAATTAACGTCCATGATACAAAGATCGGTCGATTTAGTTCACGGACATCTATAACCGACGGCAGTTTCGCTATTCTTAAAGTATTCTGTTAATAACTTTGGTGGTGAAGTCATTGAATATATACAGATAAGTTTCAGATAATTTGTACTAAACACACAAAGCTGTACATTTTATTTTTAGAATGAAACTTTGGCAATATCAAAGAGGCTTTCGAAAATAATGGCCTTGAAATCACCAGCAAAATGAAGTCTTATCCTTCGTGCAAATTGCTCTCTGCATTTGTAATAGAACGAATTTTAACTTTCGGCAAGTCGATAAGAGCTATGCCAGTGAGTTTATGTACTCGTACACGTCTTTAAAATACCTCGGACTTTGTATGTTAGTATTTTTGTACGTCTGGATTCTCATGCTCTTATTTGCCAATATATAAAAATTCAGTAAAACTTTTTTAAATTTATTTTTGAAATGACAACCGTGACTATAAATAAATGCATTTGTTTCTACTTATAAACAAAATAATGGTACGCATAAGAGGGTTTAAAAGCTAAAACTATTCAGCCTTTAGTTTTTGATCAAAACTCCTCCAAAATCTATAATGGTAGGGATAGCATCTAGTAGGTTCAAATAGATCTATCTTCTACCATGATCTGTTAACGACAAATCATAAATATTTAAAAGAACAAGAAGAAAACAAACAAGGACTTATTTCAACTATTTAATAATTATCTGTTTATCTTCAATGGAAATTATCAAACAATGAACTGTATCTAAAAAGGGTCTTGAGGTGTATGTTATTAGACGTTTTCAGCGCATAAGTATTTTGAGATATTTACCAGTTTGATTAGTTTCATTTTCATCACGATATTTTTTCTGATCTTGGTCAGCTTTGTATGTGAGAAAACTATGTTATGACATTGTTACAGACATTGTTTCAAAGAGAAAATACAATACGAAAAAAGATCTGTAAAAGCAGACCTCTCCCTGATGTAGAATATTGTTCATGGAAATTCTCTTCTCTTTGCCCGTATTTTTAATATAAATAATTTTTATTTATAACTGTTAAGGTTTCAATTCTTTTAAACTTTTATGTAAATTGTGTCAGATTAAAGTCATGGATATGATAAAATACCAACCTGCCTAAGATTCTTTTTGAAATAGCCCTATTTTGGAGCCAAGTATAGTTGTGTTTTGATTATTATGAACTCATAGCACCTTATATAAAGGGATTCTCTTCTTTAAGGGCCTTTATCATTATGAAGTGCTCAATATGTGCCCAATATTGGGTAGACTTAAGATAGGAATAGTACTGTAGAAATATTGCCTCCTTCTAGACAATGCCACAATGTTTCTTATCCCACTTATACGTCAATATCTGTATATACCAAATATGCCTCTCTATTAGAAGGGGTGCCCATCCTACCAACATTGGCTAACCAAACTCGTTAGAAGCATTCTTTATCTAATAGTTGTAATAGGGTATAACACTGACATTCCTTCGTAGACGAATACAATTAGCAGAAATTCATGTTCCCTTAATTCTATTCAGACCGAGCTTTTCAAAGCCCGTGCAAGGGGGGGGGGGCATTTTACCTGTTGTAGTTTACATTTTACCTGTTGTATAGATCAGATGAAATTTTAAAACCTATCATACAAAATTCCAGACATTCTACGATCATTATTGCAATTTAACTGAACAGGTTATAGTTCAGTATAAACTCGAGTTTGCTTCGCTGCATTTCAGAACATTTGATAAATTAAATGTAAAGGAACATGTACAATTAACTACAAGTCTACTGAGTATGTACAACCATAGAAAATTCAGTTTTTGATCATCAACTAAGGTAATGAAATCAAAGTCTCAACATATGAAATACATCGATAGCATAAATTAGGATCAGATAAACCATAATGATATAATAGGGAAAAATTAAAGGAAATAAACGTATACTCAGTCCAATGTGATAAGAGATACATGAAATATGAAACAAATTGATTTTCAAAGAGAATAACGAAAACATATGTCACCACCACCTCTTGAGAATGTCATGACTACATCCTTAATTATGCATAATATAAAAGTTCTTGCTTTGTTATCAAATTAAACTAAGAGTTAGGAAAGCTCACAAATTTTAAGTCTCTGTCTATCATCGTTTAAATGTTATCAGAGAAACAATTTCCAGCGCGTAAAGGACTCTCCACATCAACCCCTCCGTTATAGTGTTTATTCAACTTAATTTTGTGGTATTTTAATGAATAGTTTAAAGTCTTCTATGGAGTTATTTCTACGTG
Source organism: Carybdea cf. marsupialis auct. non (Linnaeus, 1758) (assembly GCA_010016065.2). Lineage (NCBI taxonomy): Eukaryota > Metazoa > Cnidaria > Cubozoa > Carybdeida > Carybdeidae > Carybdea > Carybdea cf. marsupialis auct. non (Linnaeus, 1758). The sequence goes on from JAAAKL020018941.1 coordinate 8,146, forward strand.
GAAGGGGGTGTATTGACCTTTTATGCCCCCTTTGCCTTCGTGCTTTAATTTATTCGGTTAAGCTAATGCGATACACGAAGTGTTTCTATTTGAAATCTCTACCCCATTGGAGTTACAAAATGAAGACTGGACTTCAATGATCCAAGCATATGGCATCGAGGTGCTGCCTACTTATATCTGATTTATTCCCACCCCTCCCACTTAGGGTGTTTTCCATGGACAAAAAAGGGTGAATTGAAAAACTTTACTTTGAGTAACTTAGGAACAAATTCCTGGGTTTTTAAAAAAAACCGTTTTTAGGCAAGGGTGTTATTTGATACAATTCGATCAGTTTTAATGCACTGCAATCTAGGAATTCATTTTCAGCTTCAGCATCCTATGCGATTAATTATCTTCTCCTTGTCCCCCCTGCCCCCAGCCACATAACTGTCACTGAGCCATGCTTGACCCAAAAACTATTCTCTATCCTTTTTATGAGTTTTACAGAAGAAAAACCGCACAGTAATGGAATAGTAGATTATACTTTTGCATAAACGAATTGGCTGTTCTAAACATTTTGACAGTTCCGTTACTATGATCATCGCAATCTGAAATTGTTAAAACATCAAATAAAAGAGAGAGGAAAGTAAAATTACTAATCTTTGTCTTAGGTGAATTATGATATCAGACCAAGACTGGGTTTGCTTTATAAAAAATAGCTGTGATTGTCAGTTGGGCACTACCCTGACACTTTTATTACTTTATTTATCAATAGTTATGGTGTAAGAATTATAGCAGTTGGTATGCAATAGGAAGTTAAATAGACGAAGCAAGATTGATTTAACCAAATTTACTTACTTCAACAGACTCTATCAAGGATGTTTTAGCTATTAGCACTGTCTTTGAGGGTTTATGTCAAATTTACAGCGGTCTGAAAAGGTGATATTAAACTACCTTTACTTTGCAAATCACGTGTCGCAAAGAGACATGATGTCTGTCTGTTATGTAAGTTTGAAGTGTGTGAAATTGTTTTGGTTACAAAATCAATTCGTTTATCTCATTATCTTGACATTTCATGGGGGTAAATAAATTGGCAATTTAAGTATTTCTGAGTAGTTTCTGAATAAATAGATTTTTTAGTTAAAGAAATTTCTAATTATCTGATCCTGGAGTTTTCTTTAAAAACAAATTAAAGCTTGAATGACTTGATTTTACATACGAGTAGTGAGAGAGAACAGGTGGTTTTCATTGCATACACACTTAACCTTGCTGGGCAGGTTTACTGCACGAGAAAGCATGGCAGTGGTTTCGTATCAAAAGGCATGCACGCTTTTCTACAACAAAATCGAGACATGTTCCTCATTTTGCGTTTCAAAGCAATAGCATGATTTTTGATGTAACAAAGCGCAATCTCATTGGTCAGCTAGACTCGAAAAACTTGCACGACTCATGCATTTGTATGTATTCTTGTTTTCTTTGTCTGAATTTAGTCAGGAAAGCTATTTTATTTTGTGAGTAGTTTGTTCACTATTAAGGATGAACTGAACTTAATTGATACCAAAAAATTCTATGGTCCTTTAATAATTATCCTCGTAAGTATTTTTTTGCTCAATATAAACATTAAAGCTAACGTGAATTTGGAACAGGTACGGATGTAAGGACTAATCTTCAACAGATAATTTGCAAAAGGTGAGAGACATTAATTGGAGTGTCGAAGGAGGGGAGGAATTCGGCAAATTTATAACGTGGAAAGTTATTCACACGTTCAAATTATATTTTATCGTCGTAAGTTGTAACTGATTATTCAACCTTAGAGGATCTTTTTATACATCCGCATTTGTGTTGTTACATATCTGTTAACTATTGAAAAAATAACAATTTATTTCATCCTAATTAGATGGAAAGACTCGAC
>JAAAKL020018942.1:0-10036 GCA_010016065.2 Carybdea cf. marsupialis auct. non (Linnaeus, 1758)
ACAGGAGGCTGTTGATAGAGGATATGTGGACAGGAGGCTGTTGATAGAAGATACGTGGACAGGAGGCTGTTGATAGAAGATATGTGGACAGGAAGCTGTTGATAGAGGATATGTGGACAGGAGGCTGTTGATAGAGGATGTGTGGACAGGAGGCTGTTGATAGAGGATATGTGGACAGGAGGCTGTTAATAGAAGATATGTGGACAAGAGGCTGTTGATAGAAGATATGTGGACAGGAGACTGTTGATACAGGATATGTGGACAGGAGGCTGTTGATAGAGGTTGTGTAGAAAGGAAGCTGTTAATAGAGGATATGTGGACAGGGAGCCGTTGTTGCTCTTCAGGTATCAGATAGGCTTCACTTCAAAGGAAACAAAGCTGCTGCTGATGGAGCTGCCGAGAATGGTAAAGTAAAAACCACTCTGGATCTGGCTTAAAAGAGGCGATGGAAAGTAGGTTGAGAATATTGGTTTAGTAGGATACTTGAGTAGTTGCCTGCCGAACAACAAATAATAGCGCACCGAGTCACATATCAACAACATTTGACCACTATATCAAGTGTTGAGAGATTCCCATTAACAAGTAGCTCCGAGGAGGCAAGAATGCTGTCAGGTGACTGGCGTTCCAAATAGACTTGCTAGAGACTTGTGTGGGACATACTTGAAAATTGTGCAAGACTTGCGTGGGACTGTGTCAATATCATCATAAAGCATGAATCAATATACTAAGACGTTTGTTTAAGATATCCTGACTTATTTATTAACTTAAGATCGTTCAATACGTTTATCGGGATATACTGCACACAATCACGTGCATGTCTCGGCGAGAACCGCAAAATTTGTGAGTAACCAGAATAACGCAAATTCGTATCAGATACGGCACATGAGAAGTCGGAACTTTTAACTAGGTTTTAGTTTCAGATTCTAAAAAGTACTATTGCCGAAGGCCTCAATCCGCAAAAGATCACGATCGATCAGGCGATTGTTATAAAATGAAGTTATTCCACGTTCGTTGTTGAGTAGAAACGCTTGTGGTAAGAGGGAATTACAGTTGAATTCAAGCTAAGAAAGGTATTTGTTAGAAAACAATGAGGTACAGATTTGGGAGTAATCGTGTCTGCACATATCAATATTGAAGTTCTCAATAAAATATGGATATTGCGGAAACAAGTCCATTGTAGTGAGAATTATAAAATGAAGGAGCAGTTTAGTAACTCTTGCCTTATTCCAAAAGAGAAACTGTTAACACTTATTAAAGTTTTTTATATAAGGATTTTAAATGATAAGTTTGAATAGGTACTATAGAATTTTAAAACGTATGCCACCAATGGGATACGAACCCTTGACACTCTCGGAGTGTGCTCTACCAACTGAGCTAGGTGATCCCAGCTCTGATCACATGATTAATTTCCTAGTCGACACATTAGTTCCTAATACTCCACCGGAGGACATTGACATCCATCTCTACACAATTTTAGATGGCAATCTCTCTGCGTGATGTGATTCAGTCAGTCTCTATCTAGTATCGAAAACTGTTAAATGTAAGAACATCGTGGTTAAACCGTGTTTGTTACAATCATCCGATTTGGGATGCACCACTCTTTCATCTCTCTCCTAGCCCAAAGGAGCTACACTTCATCATTTGCGTTTGCAGTCGGAGCATAAATGACGATCAAATCGATGTTGTAGGGGCTACATTTCAGTTTTTGACAGGTAAGATACGATCTGATTTTGGCCAGAATGAAAACACTGACTGGCTTAGATCTTGATACAGCAAGAGCACCACGCCCTCTTGGTGTCCTTTCCTTCCTGGGAGAAGACTCGTTTGTTGTGCTTTGCAACTTTGCCTGCGCCATGCCATCTTATTTTGCAAGGATGGAAGCCTTTCATTTGCATCCTATCCATTTGTAAGAGAACTTGATCAAGCTTTTTGCATTGATACAGTGTCCTTACATTCAATTCAATTTTCCCAGAACGTTTGGCCTGTTTTGGTTTCTTTGAATCATGTTTTTGTGCTTTATTGTCGTTATTGGATATGCAGTCCGTGCAGTAGCAGAATAGTAAGCTGGGGTGCCCTCAACAGCCGACACCACCCTACCAAGCTCCGGCACCATAATTGTCGAGGCCTCTGTTGCTTCCGTTTACGCTATTTATCCTGTTTTCTTCCGTGATCCTATTTTCGTAGCTTAGCTGGGCTATTGTGCTGGAGTATAGTCGTCCAAATCCTCTCTCCAGACAATTTTGCCCATAGTTGAAAGTACGTGTATGTTGGCTGTTGGTTTACAATGAAACCGTACGCCCTCATCGACTGTTTGGAATTGTAAACAGACACCTCGATTCCTACTTCACCCTGGAATGATCTTATAAATATCATGTGCAATCTTGTCGCTTTTGTGTTTGTTTTGTCATCTAGGATTGTAAACGAACTTTGTACCATAGACATCTTATCTCCAATACTCTTAAATGTCTTCGTCAAAGCAAGACTTAAGCCTCTTACAAAGGAGTCATCCGGCTACAGTCTCTATATCAATCAGTACAACCACTTCAATTACTTGACTTCTCTAGAAGCCTCCAAAGGGTATGAAACCGGAAAGAAGTGTCTAGACATACCAAAATCATGCTAGTTTGTTACTGATGCTAAACGTCACTATTTTGTTTGCTTAAAGTACAAGATCAATGTAATTGAATATTGTTGAGTCTATACTGAGATAATGTGGCGAGGAAAGAATCTAAAGCTTTGGTTTCACCGTTAAGAACGTAGTAGATTAAGCCTACGTTTTGGCTTACGGCTTTGTTCATAAAAGATTTGGTTCATGATATAGCATATAATGATTACAAGCAAGCATGGTTGATGAGTCTGCATTCCATATTCCTAGGAATCACTGAGAAAAAAAGGTTTTATTAAAGCCTGAGCGGGAGCAGGAAGAAAAGACAACAGAAACTGAAGAAGGGCAAAAAATGAATATTTACTAACTCAGGAAATACAAATGGGTTGGTGGGAGTGCATAGAAAGGATCGAAAGGTTCATTAACCGGAGAAGAACTAAGGGGCAGTCCTTAAAGTGACGAGTATAGAAAAGAGGTATTGATGATAACAAATAATAAAATAAGCAACGGTTTTTAAGTTAAATATTATACTGCCGAATATGAAAAATATCCTACTTCTTCTTCACACGATTTTAGAAAATAATGTAAGCAATGAATATAAAATTATTTCATTCCGTTATAAGGGGTCTCAAAGGGACAGATTTCAATGAGGGTTGCCCTTTAAATTTGTTGTGTAACATTTCCTTTTTGATGGTAATAGCTCCTTGTACTCACAAACATTTTCTGATGGAGCTTGCTCGAATATTCCTCAGTTTATCATGCCATCCATTTCGATTCTTTATTAGGGGTGAAAGTTGTTCTGGTTACAACCTGCGTGGTCAATTGATGCAGAGTGACCGACCCCCTTACAACCATGACTGAGCACCCTAAACAGTAAATAACTGACAAGCCTCTCCTTTTCAGGCTCATCAATGCCCTGCAAATTGTTTTCCTCTTAAACGTAAGGTGACAAAAATGATGAATATCCTTCTATATAGTTGTTCGTTCAAGTAAATATTAAAACACTTCTTTAGCATCCAAGCACAATTGTCATGTGGGCTAGATTTGAGGGCCCCATACAAAAAATCGGTTGTACAGTTGCACAGAAAATTTTCTTTTTATGCTATCCATTGAATTATTTTGTTAAAAAAATATTGTTTTTTTGAGGAGAATATGAATGGCCTTAAATACGTTTACGAACAAATAAAAATCACGTTTAGTTCCTCTCTATTCGTTTGTTTCGCGTGAAGAACATTTCTAATGTGAAACATTTCTTTGACTACAATTAGACTACGGAAGAGAGGATCAAGACAGAAAGGGTGCAGCGAAGGATGGCATATGTTGATGTAAACTACCTCTAGGAATTGTAAGAAAAACGGTGATGTAGCCTTTTGAGAGAAAACAGAAGCAACCTATAGTATACGCCATGCTGCATTCAGAGTGATGTGGTAAGTGCCACCAGGAGACGAGTCACACTCAGTCTAGAGATTGTTTGATTTACCATTATAGTCGGAATGGTAGCGTTGTTGAGCTTTATATGTCTTATGTCTAAGGACTCAAGGAATATGTTGTGATATTTGGTCAGGGAGTCTTTGAGATATCCTTCCTACGCTGTACACCATGCAGGCAAGAATGTTTATCAAAATAAACTAACATCATGGATCAAAGTCCGGAGTAACAACGTTATATTGCATCCGGTGGCAAGGCTTCGTTTTATGAGCCTGGAGGTTCTTCATTGTACTGAGTGTCTCTTATTTAGCATTCTTCCAGGTTCACCATGATCTTGGGTGGTTGTATTTGTCTGGGTCCCAACTGCGAGTCTAGTAGCACTTTAGAGAAGCTAGGATATTTTAGGAATGAAATGCAACCTATCTAGAAGATAAACAATCTCAATAATAAAAGCACAAAATGGTAATTTGGATACCAAAGGAGATGTGCAAGCTCTTGTGAAAAGACAATGCTCCGTTACAGCAAACATAGTCGCCTAGGACGGAGATGATGCATTGAATAGAAACCAACGTCGAACTGAGACCCATAGTGTCTGAAGATTATAGAGATGCACAACTTGTGCAAGTGGGACAAAATTGATCCCGTCTACTGATGAAAATAGCTGAAACATCAATTGCAGGACAAAAAGTAATCCACAGGAATGGTCTAGAATAAAACTAAAATAAGGTGTGCAACTGAAACAAAATAAAGCAACTCGATCGGAAGAAATTGTCACCAAAATGGAAATGGTTCTGGGAGAATTTGGTAACTGAAAGATGACTAATGTGGTGAATGAGATGTATGAGACTGACAAAGATTCTATAAGAACTTACCGAGTCCATCTTTCTAGCTCTACCGAAGAACCTGTCTGCAATAGCATGTGAGCATGAAACAAATTAAGGCCAGAAATAGCAATAGGGAAATCTGCATTTGTAAAGAATGCTGATACACGCAAATCTATTTTCGTATTATATATTATTACATTAGGTTTTACATTAGTTTTGTAGATTTCACAAAGACATTTGATAGAGAAGCAACAGAAATATTTCAAAACACTTTCGTTGATCGAGTGAAGCAACAGGAATATTTCAAAACACCTTATGTGTGATATGTGCTGATGGTAAAGCCTTAATTCCAAAGCCAATGGACAAGATGCAAGGCGAATTAGTTGTAGAAATTTGGCAGAAAACGGCAGAAAGGCCCTATTTATAAATTGTAAAAAGACATATGCGTGATTTTTAAGAAGAGACTTTGTCCAAGATGTGAATGAGGAAGAGAATATGCCATCATAAAACAAGCAAAGTTAATTACTTAGGGATTCTCATCACAGAAGATTAAGTGTCAGAGGCAGAGTCACATTGCTCTGTACTATTTTTGGTTTTAAAAAGCTAAGGTGGCGTTTTCCTTGTAGAAACCTATGCTTGGGCGAATATAGGAAGGAAAATGCTTTTTAACCCTGTCAACTAATCTTAGAAATAATGCAGAAAACATAGCCAAAGCCCCCTGTTGGCAAGAAAATGAGTATACAGTAATACTGCAATTTGTTGAAGGCACACGGTCTTTGTGGTTAGTTGAGATTGCTTTCTTACTGACATTTACTGCATGTTGGTTCACGGCACAGAACTACTTTTCTGTGGCCTTATTGAATCGAAGCCCCATGTTTCCAAGCCAAGGTAGTATTAAATACACAGGGCGTTTCATAGGTCCAAAAGCCTTTTCACTGAGAAATGCAATAATTTTGCCTTGAAAATAATGTCGACGACACCTTAAAGATGGGCATTAGAAAGAATTGCTTTAATGAACTGGATTCTGATTTTAAACAGATCATTAGTGAGCGATGAATCAAGTTTGGGGGTCATTGGCCTGAAGTTAAAAGATTGTGGCCACAAAAGGGTCTCTATACATTGCAAGATTCAAGCAAATTAAGAAAACTAGGTAGTGTCGTCGGCAAGAACGACAACATACCCAAAATTGATCAACGTATCAAAAAGCAAGTAAATGTTCAGGGAGCGGAGGAGAATATCCGGGCTGAAAATGTTTTGGGGGGCATATGTTAGTTGCCTGGGCTAACCTAGTATTTGTGAAGAGAAAATTTGGCTGAAAGTGATAAGTCGCATCCTTGTCACAACTGCTGAAGGTATTTGCACAATGCAATGGATTATAGGAAACTTCTGCTTTACTTAAGGACACGAAGATGTGATGATTTTGATGTTGAAAGTGGTAACTATGTGAATTCTCTCAAAATTGTAGTTGATGAGAAATTTACATGAGATTAACAGTTATGCGCATAATATCTAACTGTCTGATAAATATTGAGCCGGCAGTCGCTAAATCAATTATGGTTTGGAGCAGGTCTGAGTAATTTGCTTCCAAAGAACGTCGAATGTAATTACTATTTCTACGACTGCATTTGTCTACTCCTGGGTTTCACATAGAAGTCCTCCCGCCTTCATCAAGAGGTTTATTTTTTCAAACATTCTCCAATTTTCTCAAGCTTTCTTTTCGTGCCTTTCACAAATGAATTTCCTTTCCTTGAAAAATATTTTGTAGTTCAAAATTTTTTTAAAGCAAACTCTGCCTCTTATAAATATTTTGACAATAATAAAGTTTTTGCATTAACTAAGTACTCCCAAGTACTCCACCCCCACCAAATAAACCCCATTTTTTATTCTTCATTATGTGCCATGCACCAGGGTGTTGACTATCGTTCTCTTCCAAGCTTCTCATGTCTCATGACATGCCTGATTAAGATTCTTTCCATTTGCAATGTTGATCCATTCTTTGATGTTGTTCAAATATGTCATTCTCCCTCTGCCTCTTTCTCTTTCACCATCTACTTTTCCCGGCAACGATAGATCCTCAATGCCTTTTCTCCACTCAACCTGACCCAAAAATGTCATTTTTCTGTTTTTGATTGTCTGCAACCATGGCTAACTACATTACGCCACGCCTGTAACAGATTGCGTACACGTCGATGGGCTCTGTTTCTTTGATACTAACATAGAGTATACTTAATTCTGACTATATAATGCTAACTTATCAATCCGAGTCCATCGCGTCTTTCTATCTAAAATAGAGAAAGGATACTTGAAACCTGTCTGCACCCCTAAACGAAATCGAGGTCAATAAATGCTTAATGGAACGGAGTTCAAGGGTTCAAGTCGTTTTTCTAGGTGCCTGACGTCAATCTACAGGTCTCAGATCACCATCACTGATGTATAATTAATTTATAATGGAACTTGTACCTGCAACAGCTTTCATGTCAAGAGGTGGGTTAAAAAGTGAACAATGAATACAAGTTAACGAGCTGCGGATCAATACAAGAGATTAGCTGTATTTTCTTTGGCTGAATTGTAATCTGATCACAATGACAGCTTACAGAGATATAACCCGTGTAATTGATGTGAAAGTTTTTCAAATGTGGTACACAAGCTAAGCATGGTCCAGTCTGATATTTGAATGGTACCAAACATTTGTTTACCAGCAATCTTTCAAGAACATAATTGGTCCCTGAGTGGCACTTTAGTTAACAGCTAAAAAGACTACCCGATTACTCCACAGGGAATTGTTTTTTAATGTCAAACCAACATTACTTTCTGCTTCGCTGCAAAATTGGAATCAAGAAATTTTATCGTTTCTCACTAGACATCTTTTGTAACAACAGTAGTAAGACACATCTATTCACTATTATCCTTCTGATTTCAGAAGATCTTAGAAAAATAAGAGACTAAACTCAAAAGGGACTCAAACCCGCGACTCACACATTCGAAGAATGGGCTCTACCGACTTAGCTAGGTGACTGATAATAATACATTCCATTCACTAGTTGCCATAATAGCTCCAAATCTTCCACCGTTGGACAACAACATCCAGATCTAAGCAATCTTGGAGACCAGCCTCTCTGCGCCTTTACCACAGAGGGGCTGGTACCTAGCCCATCATTCTGTCCAAAACAATTGAAAATTGCAAAGTAATGTCAGGACGTGAGGATTAAAAATTATCAGATTTGGAAAAATACAAGGGAGGTGTAAAATGTTCCTCTGCATAAAAATCTGTCCCTCGACTGGCTTGAGTAACCACCATTTCCTTTAACAGATGAAGATGCTATCTGATAGATAGACTTACTTTGCACTGTATTTAAAACCAATGGAGCTTTTTCCAGCACTTGCTTTGGGTTCTGGTTCAACTACCAATGTTGTTTAGGATCACTGATCTCTAAAAAAGACTGGATCGAGCTTCTCATTGTTTCCAATTACGAATAAGTGTAGTCACGAGTACTGGCCACCCATTAGTTAAAATAGCGCGGGAAAGTCTGCCATGTTGCGTAACATTGTTTAAAAGCTTTGTGTGATGGGGACTGAAATGGCGGCCAACGACTGACCTCACTTTCAGACGAAAGATGCTCGATCGAGTTTTTTTTAGAGATCAGTGTTTAGGATACATTAAGCCATTACAAGTCTTTCCTCCTCCGTATCAGTTTTGTCTTTACCTGCATTGTTTTACTCGTCCCTGTGTTGGATTAAACTTGCACTCCAACTCTTTGTGCAAGGAGACTCGCTTCTGCCAATAATTTCAAAACTATTTTGTTAAGGTTCAAGACCAAATTCTTTTCTTTTTTACTTCGAGTTTCAACCGTTGTTTGCACCTTCAACTTTGTCAAGGATTTGTTTAATCACAAAATGTTTATGGTGACCACATGCAAATCGAGATTTGCTGTTTGCTGGAGGTACGTTAAAGTTTATTTTCCATCTGTATTTTCTTTTGCTTAATTTGCGGCTTCTGTTCAGTTTAGTTGTAATTAATAAGAAGTGTTTAGCCTTTGCATTCTTGATAGATATCTCTAACCAGAAATTGCGATTCCATTTGATGTTACCCTGACAACAACAGTTAATCATAATTTGTGATGTCAGTTTCCTCAGTATGTGGAATTCTTAGATCTGACAAAGACAAAGTATCATCTGTAGAGTTGAGAAAGGTTCGATGGCTTTTGCTCCTACTTTGCAATGGATTACAGTGCAATTTTGTAGTTTTATGAAAAAGCATTAAAGCTATGGATTAGACTTCAATAGATAGATGTTGTTAGAAATCAATTTTCTCCTCGAAATCACTGCACATTTCACTTACAAAGTTACGTTGTAATAATATCTAGGATGATTGTTGCCACTATCGGTGTCGCAGCCAGCCTTCTCAAATAAGGGACAAGGATTTATCAAGAAACCACACCTTCCCAGGAAGCCACACCCTCTTTTGAAAATAAATACAATTGCAAAACATTGCTTACCCTCCATCTGATGGAAACTGCCTCATACTGATAAAGAGTGTAGACCTCCTTCAACTCTTCAATGCAGATTTTATCACTTGAATCTTAAGCATTAATGTATTCTACTATGAAAAGGTCTCTTTTGGTAACGATTCCTGACGTGCATATGTCAGAGAAGTGGATGACATGTCCCGCCAGTCCCCCCGTAGCCACGCCACTGGGCCCTATAGATTATAGGTTACATTGCCGTTCTTTTGTGAACGGAGCGAACTGGCTTCCTTTATCAATAAAATCAGAATAAAGTTCGATAGCATGTGCAATGAACGTGGCAGAAAGAAAAATCGAGAGGACGACGTGAAGCAAAGAAGACATTAATGGTGGTCAGAGTACCCTCTCTTGGTGGCTCTCTTTGTAAGTTGCTTAGTATAGTAATCAGTTAGCATCGAGCTACGCCTCCCCTCCCCAATTTACAAATGACTTTGGTAGTATACCTAAGCTCTACATATCACGTAATGCTAATATGTCAATCACTGAACCTCTTATTTATTTATTTTTGGTAGCATACTCGATTTCCAGCGTAGCCTACTGCATAGCCAGAGTGAGCAATATCCTGGTGAGAGAGCACATTTACAAGGGTGGTCTCCCGTTGCCTTCCCCAACCGATAGTCTTTACATTGGGCTAGGCGGGATTCGAACCCATAACC
>JAAAKL020018943.1:0-10036 GCA_010016065.2 Carybdea cf. marsupialis auct. non (Linnaeus, 1758)
GGGATGGAGGGGACGGGTGGGGGGGTGAGGGGGGGCGCTGGCGCAGTCGGGCGTTGACTCTTAAATTATAAATCTTCATAATTCAGACACTTTCCATGTGCTTCTCCGTCAAGTAATATATGGCTGAATTGGCGCTCCTGCTGTGAACAAAACATAACAGGGTATTAACAACATTTCAAAAAGTGAATTGCAAGGTAATTTCACAAGAACATAGAACAAAATTTCAAGATCTGCATCCACAGTTCACTTGATAGACTTTACAGTAACAATAAAAGACTGAAAAAAGGACTTCCTCCCAAAGCAGCATCCATCTTGAAGTCCGACAGTGTGAAACACTGTTTCTAATGTCAAAGGTACAAATTCCAGAAGTCTTTTCCCTAAAATACCCCCTACTCTGGGATTAAACCCTATTTGGGGGCAACTTCCAGAAGCTCCGGGAGGAACAACCTACATTTAAAATTATCAAGGTGCTGTACAATGAGCAAATGATACTCTGTACAACAATTTAATATGCTCTTAGTAGTTAATCAGTAATGCTATCAAATTTACACCTTGTAAAGAGCATGGCATTTCCTTACCCATTTGGTGTGCTTCCTCGGCAGAGATCCGTTCTCCTGTCAATACCATCTCCATCGCTCTGGATTTCCCAATAGCTCTTGGAAGCCTTTGAGTGCCCCCAGCACCTATGGGAAGACATACAACGGTAAATATACAGTACACAACTTGAGCTTCTTTACGAGCAACAGTTCCAAGAGAACGCAAAAATGCAACTCGAGAACCCCGCCTTTTAAAAGTACTCATTCCATAGTGCTTCAGCTTTATCAGACATGTAATTGCCTTCAGAAGCGCAGTCCATTGCAAATCGATGGACCCGAATACAATCTAAGGCAGAGGCACCAACAGCTTACACTGTCTATCTATTATCTTAAGGAGTCGGTGAGATGATAACCACCATTTCTCGTGAAAGTGAACAACATTCGACCCTGAGTAGCTATGGCACAGCATATTATTTGGTAATTCTAAACAACAGTGGAGCACTGCAATGCCTCCATTAATCTCTAAAAACACTGGATGCAGCATCTCCCGCCTCAAAGCTAAATCAGTTGGTGGTCGCCAATTTAGTCCCTATCAAGCACAGCTGATAAACAATGTTACGTAATATCACGCACCTTCCCGCGCTTCTGGGTACTAGTATTCGTGATCACACTTTTTCGCTGTTGGAAACAATGCGATTGCTCGATCCAGTCTGTTGATTTTAGCGTTAACAAATACGTTGCTAGGCGCATACATGGCAGTAAAGAACCCCCCCCCCCCCCTTTACAATAGTTTTAATGGAGGATAAGGTGCAGCTGCGTTTTGCAGCAGTGGTATATTGGCCGTGTTGTGACTTGATGTGTCTTTATGACGCATGGTTCATTTCCTACAGTGTTACAGTACTATTTAATAATGGATCTGTCCATCCCTCCATCCATCAATCAAGCCATCAATCAAGCCATCAATCAATCCGTCATATCAAATCAAACAATCAAATCGATCAGTCACTTCATCCACTGAACAATGAATGTGCTGCTGAAAAAACCAGCCAACTAAATAGGCGTTTTTCAAAACTTATGGCCCTTGGTTTAGTAGGCCACTGATCTCTTCATTACGAGCTTCGTCAATCCCAACCGCTGTGTTTGTTTATATACAACATTTACGTACCTACAAGACACAGCTTTAGATTTGAATATCATATTATTCATCCTTGCAATACACAGAATCCTAGAACACTTCACTTATTCCAGTTATCAACAATCAAAATTGCAATCGCAATGATGAGACTGTTAACAAAAGCAACAACAAAAAACACCCCAACTCAAAACAATGTTAGAATAGTCTAACATGCAAGAATATGGAGAAGCTAAGTAAACGTGCAATCACATATTCTTACATTAATGATATTCAAATTTAAGAAATGCAGTACCTGGAATTGTTCCTATCAGAATTTCTGGCTGACCAAATTTGGCATTTTCACCAGCATAAATTATATCACACATCATAGCAAGTTCACAACCACCACCAAGCTGTAGAGATGGATTCGAACGTATTATATATTAGCTAAATAGAAGTAATATGTACTCCAATTTACTCTAATGCTTTATTGTTGAAAGGATGATGCTAAATATTAATTACGACTCATTTAGACTACACTGAACATATTGCTTTGTAATATCATAGAATCTGGATCTTACGTTAAAATTAAAAACCAAATAAAACGCCCTAATAAGACTTCCTTTTATGCAAGAACTAGCAGGATCTTTAATTCAGGTAACTAACTGCACTTTACGTGAGATACTTATGTAATGCCAATCACGGAGCACAATTCAGTTCAATAAACAACAAACTATAGAATTAAAAAAAGATACGTAAATACCAACCATTAATCAAAATAGTAAGGAGAAGAAAGCTAAAATGGTTTGGACAAGTCTCAAGAATACCCGGATCTTTTAGTGCATGAGGTCATACATGGCTCGATTGAAGGCAGTAGAGACAGAGGTGGGCCCAGAAGATACTGGTTGAGTGACATCGCAGGCTGGACCGCAAGCAGTATCGTACGCTGTATGAGCGAGGTAGAAGATCGGGAAAGGTGGCGTAGAAGGGAGTATGTATCTAAGTGCCCAAACGGCGGAAACGCTACGGGAGTGACCTGACCTGACCTGATAGCATACGACATAATGTATCCCTTCATTGAAACATTCAGTTGTGTATAAGGAAGCATATGAAAGATGACAGAGATATCTACAGGTCTGCCAGCTGTTTGCTTTCATCAAGAATCCCTTAAGGGGCTCCACAAATATACCCTTACATTCCAAATTGTTTTTACAGTTTCACAGATAACCCCTTCTTAAACCTCTTACAAGTTTCTATGATGTAAAGGGATTTATACATAAACACAATCCTAAAATCATTTATCCTGCTAAAACGATATCTGTTTAAACAGTTATACAAATTCTGACATATTTTCGAGACAAAAAGAACAAATAAAATTTCTACGTTCCCAATACAAATTTTAAAGTCTTCTTCACTTGTAACTTGTGCCCAATTATAACATAAACAAAAAAGAAGTTCATACTCAAGGCCTGGTAATACCTTGTGTAATATCACAGGTTCAACACAAACACTTGCATTTATAACACTTACAGCGAATCCGTTAACAGCTGCAATTGTTGGCTTTTTACAGCTTGCAACTTGATCCCAAAATGAGAGGAAGCCACCTGTGACACATTCTGCGAATGTTTTATTCTGCATTTCTGCAATATCAGCCCCAGCTACATAAGTAACAAAATAAAAAGGAATATAATAAGTGAAAGTACTAAATACACATACTTTTATAGGGCAGACCAGTAGAACAATGCAACCTTTTCATAACTCATCTTCCACTGTTGCATATCATTGACAGAAAGATCGTAGAGCATAAAACAACCCAAACCTTCCTGGAGACAGACTTAGCTAGGTTAGGCACGTAAGGCCCCCACTCTAGCCTTGAGGTAAAAGAAATACCAAGGAGCTTCAACAACAAAAGCTCCCAAAGCGCAAAACCATCCGTTGTCCACATATGCTCTATAATGATGAAAGAAAAATTTTTGTTGGCTATGGCAGCAGAAGAAGCAAGAGCAAACAATTAAGGAGAATCATGACCCACCAAGAATTGCCTATGTGAAAGAAAAGCATAAATACCTCTCTGAATCCAATCACAAAAATGAGAGCCCCCTTTGCTTGCTCCTTGTGATGACCAAGGAGCATATCTCAAAGCTATCCCAATCAAGATACAATACCAAATATACAAACTTGCTAAGTGAAGATGCATGACCATAAGATATCAAAGCAAGTAATAGTATCAATCATCAATTGAGGAATTAAAACCAACACAAGATTTTAAAAACCCAGATCCTTGAGTTACATGCAGCACTAATGTATACACATTTTTTCTTTCGATTTTCATAACTTAATTTGCCCTTCTTCCCTTTTCATGGCAAACATTAGTTCTCTGCTTTTCATTATCTTAGCCAAATGGTTGTTGAACATGTAGAATATGTAGTATTTAATTTAGGTAGGCTAAATTAAAGCCAACTGATCTATTCCATGGAAATATATTAATCTTCACTGATATCACAGTAGGAGAATACTGAGCTGTCTCAAAACTGTTCTCCTGGGAAAAACTCCCCAAACTGATCTCAGAAAATGATATTGGAACGAAACCTTTCCATCCTTACGATGGACCACTGCCTGTCTAGTAGAGGCACCACTGGATGGTCATTTTTCTTCTCACCAATCCTAGGCTAGGCTATGTTCAGCAGTTACTTATCATAATCAATATCAGATGCCATTCATTTAATAAAGGTTTATATCAATATCATAGTCAAAAGGCATAATCTAGGTCTATTTTTTACATCAAGTGGTCAAAAAGGGTTCAAATTTTTGAAAATTTCATAACCAACAATTTATGACCTTCAATTTTAAGAGATTATGAGGTCCCTTGTCCTTATTGATTATGTAGTCTTTATGGACTTTCCAGAGCTAATACATATAATGGTGGCTACTTTTCAACCTTGTTCATTAACAGAAAAGTTTTAAAATGCTCATAGAAAGAGACTGTTGGAGGATATTTAATGAATAGAACCGTAACTGAGGAGGCAACAAACTATAACTATAACTATGAATTTATTTGCTACATAACTAGATTTCTTATTTCTTGTTGATACTCAATTATGTATTTGAGAGGATGGGTAGGGCATAAAGGAAGATATTTATAAGGACTATTTCAAGATGTTCTCATACAGGGTATTTTTTAATAGTTAAATACTGAAGAGTGTTAATACGACATATGCATGTGTAAAAGTCTAATAAGTATACTCTATATATGATGATGGATTCTCCTTGTGATATCAACATATGAGAGCTCAACTGTTTGATCTGCTGAGCAACCTACTCAGTGAATTAGAATGAAAGTGGCTTAGTAGCCTGCAGTCACTTGTAACCTTCATTTGTTCTTTAAGCAAGTTCAGTGTGACATACAAGTGACAAAGCTAGGAAATCCAAACACAGAAACAACCCATTTAATGGGCTTTTTGAGTTTACGTCTCTCCAATTTCTCTTGCATGGACTAGGTGGGCCCAATGACTATGGTGAAGGGAAGTTGTAAAAGCTTTCTAGCCCTGGGATTGAACGAAGGTTGGCGGTTTTCTAAGCAAGCCACACAGCCACACACGGCATACATATACATTTAAAAAGGAATTGTAACACAGTATTGACATTGTCCCTACATCAATAGGCAAATTTTTCTAGCAGCAAAAAAAATAATTAACCTTCCTTCCCCTTCAATATTTCTTAGCCTACTCATCGGTATGTTGTAAAACCAAATACAAATGGTACAACAGAGGTCTATTGATTTCCTACCTGCAAAAGCTCTTTCACTGCCAGTTAAAACTATTGCTCCAACTGCATTATCTGCTTCAAACATCTCAAGCGCCTGCCCTAGTTCTTTCATAAGCCCATCACAAAGGGCATTCAAGGCTTTTGGTCGATTTAGTTGCACAAAACCAACATTACTTTTATCACCTTTCTTTTCTGCTATTATATACTGAAAGTTTCCACCTGAAAGAAAGAAAGTATAAACTTAAGCAAGGTCATAGAAACAGGGCCTTGCAGCCCAAGCTCCTGTCAGATTTACAGTGATAAATAAATATTTTTTGTGCTGAAACAATGTCACAATAAGGAGGTTTCAGAGCCTCCATGATCCTGTGAGCTATACAGGTGGGGCCTTTGGTCACTGGTACATTCAACTGGCAGGTTACATTTGAAAACGTAGAAGAAAAGCAGCATATAGCTGCCCTGGTTTGGGGTTTGGTATGGGGTTAGCAGCCTTTCCCTGTAAAAATAAATTTTGCTACTGAAACTGCAATATGAGCCTTATGTCCCACATAGGATGAAGAGCATAAGAAAGCAGTCTATTAAAAACTGGATATATTTGTTTCATTGACTTAAACAGTTTGAAGAGGCAAAGATCACCTACTTCTGGTTTGAGCTGCAAGGTCATCATGTTATTCTTGGAGAAATGTCGTACCAACAATGCATTGCATACTAGTACTACAATTGGAAGCACCTGTTTAGTGTTAGTGGTAATAAGATTCAAAACTGAAATTTGATCTCCATGCCATCAAACCCATTAAGAAACTTACCACACACTGACTCCTTGTGAGCAGTAATAAATACCTTTTATAATTAAAAAAATGATAGGGCCTTGGACAGATCCTTGAGGAACACAAGAAGACTTTTGCCACAAGAGAGCTGTTTTCCCACATTTTAGACCAAAGTTCATGTTATTTTGGTAAAATATCAACTTAAGTCTAGCACATGTCAAAGCTGATATTGTCAAACAGAATATTTGAAAAATAACATAAAATACACTTGACAAGTCAAAAAGTATCATTATGGTTTGCATCCCATTCTCAAAATGTCTGAGTACGCTATCATTGAAGTACGTTTAAACGCTGTCTGTTTAATGATGGGAGTGAAAACCTGATTAGTATTTGGGATACATTTCCAATAAAATGATAGTTCAATTGGTTCATAATGTTTCAAAAACAGTTTTGAAAATTTTGGATGGTATAGACAATACCTAGAGAAATTGTTTGGTGGGCTATACGGAAACTAGTCCTGAGTAAATGAGTGGCTGATGAAGGTTGTCTGGGCAATGGACAGAAATGCTAAAAGTCAAGTAGAAGTCAACATTTTCTTTTACTGAGAGTTTTTATGTGAGAGTTGGAGTTCATCAGGGATCTGTACTGAGTTAATTGATTTTTCTTTGTGTTTTGGAAACACTGTCAAGAAATTTTGAAAGGGTTTTTCAGAGGAGTTGCTATATGCAGATGCTCTAGTTCTCTCCAGTGAGACATT
The DNA here is from genome assembly GCA_010016065.2 of Carybdea cf. marsupialis auct. non (Linnaeus, 1758). NCBI lineage: Eukaryota > Metazoa > Cnidaria > Cubozoa > Carybdeida > Carybdeidae > Carybdea > Carybdea cf. marsupialis auct. non (Linnaeus, 1758). The sequence continues at coordinate 6,937 of JAAAKL020018943.1, forward strand.
GGGTGGTCTACTTGCTAAGTTAGAGACTTGGAAGAATGGTTTAGAAAGTAAAGGCTGGAGAGTAAACATGGGAAAAACAAAAGTGATTGTGAGTGGTTGTGAGTTAGGGAAGCAGTTTGAGAAAGCAACATTTCCCTGTTCAGTCTGTGGGAAGGGAGTTGGGAACAACTCAATCTATGGTAGTACTTGCAAGGATGGGATACATAGAAGGTGCAGTGGAATAAAGGGCAGGTTGACAGAAAGCAACAATGTCAGTTGCAAGAGGTGCATAGAAGGAGAGGAAACCTGTGAATTGGGCCTAAGGAAAGTGCACTTAAAAGGTGAGGAAGTTGAAGTTGCCCAGAGGTTTTGCTACCTTGGTGACACCATTGGAGCTCAGGGAGGAGTTGATGCCAGTATAACAGCAAGGGTTAAGAGTGGGTGGAATAAGTTCAGGGAGCTTCTGTCATTGCTAACCAGCAGAGCTCTGTCATTACCAACCAAAGGTAGAATGAATCTACCAGGCATGTGTAGGTAGCACAATGATGCATGGTAGTGAAACTTAGCCAGTGAAAGCTAAAGATGTCATTTGCTTGGAGCGGATCGACATGAATGACACAAGAATGATACTATGAATATGCAGTGTAAGCTTGAAGGACATGCTCAGTTCTAATGAAATAAGAAGGAGATTGAAACCAGACAGAATTGGCAGTTGTATGTAGAACAGGAGGCTTCATTAGTTTGATCATGTAGAGTGAAAGAACAAGAATGCCTGGGCAAGTAGACGCAGAAAAATCAAGGTGGCGTGAGCAACTGGCAGAGGGAGGCCTAAGAAACATAGGAGGAAGTGATAAGGATGGGTCTGAAACAGAAAGGTGTCAGTAAAGGCCTGATGAAGGATAGGGTAGCTTTGAAGTCCATTTTCAAGAAACTGTCTAAAACATGCTAGCATGTATAATGGCTGCAAACCAAAGAAGATCATGATGATGATGATGATGATGATGATGATGATCTCTGGGGAATTTCTCAAAAACAGCATCATTTGTAAATGTGGTAGCATGAGGACAGATATGAGAATGGTGTTGATATGTTCTGCAGGAGAGGAGCAAATTTCTACTGTTCACAGTAGACCTCATACAAAAATGAAGCCTGTACCTCTTTCAGGATTAGTGATGACAGGTATTAATGTATGGGCAGTGCTGCAGCCAAGGCATGACAGGAAGACATGACACATGTTGCGGTTAGCTGCCTGCACAGTTCCAGCAAATACATATTTGAAGAAAGGAATCACAATATCAAAGTGGTGACTAAATCACAGATAGGTTGAGCTCTACTAACAAATTCCAAACAAACTAGTAGATCTGATATGCCATCTTTGACTGGTTGATGTTACCTCAGTCGCACAACTGACTGTACCAGACAAAGACTGCTTTATATATCTGGTGCTAAAACATTTACAGAATGTCTGATTACTCAAAAAGGTAAGTGAAAGAATGCTTAGTTTACAATTAAGATATTGTGATCTAATGCACGGCGGTAATGTGATGCAAATATTGGTACATTTGTTGACAAGGTCATAAGCTATTGCTCTGACTGATGTTTTGCACAGTACAAAAACAAATGCAGTTCAGATGTTGCAATGCCTGTGATGGTTTATTAAGAGTAATCAACAGTAATAAAGTAATTCTCTGAGATAACTAGTTTGAAACTGTACTTCACAATTGTAGTGGGGGGTTTCAAGTATATTACTGGTTTGTGTTGCAAGTGTTACTTAACCACCTCACATTACGTTTGGTACATGGGAAACAATCAAGGAACAAATGGCATTAGTAGAATGACAAAGTGGAGGTTAGCAAGTTGGGGTTGAAGGTCTCAGTGTTGATATGCGTTAATGATAACTTGAAGAGGAAGAAGGTTGCAAGAAAGAAGATTAACTTGAGGGAGTTAAAGGATGACAATCTAAAAAGCAATATGAAGACTGGCACAAAAATATGTGGAGTGACATCTTGGGAGGAAGGGTAATGTGGTGGTGGAACGGTATGGTACATGAGGCCATACAGGAGAGGAAAATCACATGCAAAGGTGGGAGAGAATTGAAAACAACACTGGCAGGCCACAGTATAGAATGAAAGATGCAAATAAGAAGTTGACAGTGGTGAAGAAGCAGGTATCGGCTGAGTGGAGCACCAATCTCGCATATACTCATGGCAGAGATGTTACCCCTTGATTCACAGAGAAGAAAGGCCAATAAAGAAATGTAAGCTACCATCTTGATGTGAATGGAAATTTAAAGTTACTGTGGAGGAAGTGAGAGGGATGTTGCTCTAGAACAGAAGTGATGTTCTGACTTCCTTTTGTAGAATCAAGTAATTTCTAAAATAACAAGCAACTTTGTCTGTCTCTAACAAACCTTTGTAACTTGCAACCATCAATATGAACATTTTTATTCAACAAATGCTCATCAAAGTTTTGAATAAGTTATGCCTATAATTGTGGCATTGAGATTGAAGTAAATAGTCATAGTTCTTCAATTTAGGAAGAAGACTATTTTTCAGCAGATTAAGTACAAGCCTAGTTTTTTACATTGCTCTATCAGGGGTTGAAATAATGTCCAGACATCAAATATTTCCAATCATCTTCAGCAATCGTCTGGTCAAGATAACTCTCAAAATGCCAAAGTGTCCAACCAGAAATTAACACTTCATTAAAAATGCTGCAGTGTCACTAAGGTGTAATAAACTGTCTTGAAAAATGTCCAATCACAGAAAATTTCTTTATTTTGACCTATCTACTGAGCTGTTATCAATTCGCTTTTGTACTTTTGTCAGTGCTCTTCCAAATCAATGATTATTTTCTGTTCTTTGCTATGAGAATAGGGCACAGACCCTCACACTTATTGCTGTGTGATATTCTACAGATACCCATGTTTGTAAGTGATTGTACTACCATATCCCAATTTGCTCCAATTCCATTCAAACCTTTTAGTGCAATTTAATGCATGCAATAAACAAAAAAGTAGAATTAAATATCAACTTTTGCATTCACAAATCTGACATCATCAGCACAAGCCAGTCAGAGCTCAAGAAAATATTCTTCTTTAAGTTCTCTGACTGGGGGGGGG
>JAAAKL020018944.1:0-10035 GCA_010016065.2 Carybdea cf. marsupialis auct. non (Linnaeus, 1758)
TATGATGGTCATTATTATGATGGTGATGATGACGATGACGATGATGATGATGATGATGATCATGATTATGACGACAACAACAATGTCAACGACGCTGTTAATCATGATGATGATGATGATGGTGATGGTGATGATGATGATGATGATGATGATGATGATGATGATGATGATGAATGTAATGACGACTTTAATATTCAACCTTGGAAGTGTCGTAACAACACAGACTCATGGTATTAAACACGGGCATTTTCGCATACTAAAAAAATAACAAATAAATTCCTTCCTCCAAATCTTGCATTTATTACATTAATATTCCCCTTGGACGGAATTAAGGGCTCTCTTACCTGCAACGGCTTTAATTGATTGCAATTGATATTGTTGATGGTGTAATTTGTGCCTGTTACTCTAAGGTCCACTCTAACTTGTACATTCTTGATGTATCCTTTCTGTTGAGGTTTTGATCCATCAACCCACCGCACTACGTCACCAGGTATAAGCGAACGATCTACAATTTTCAGCTGTAAGGTAGGCAAATGTCGATAGATCAAATTAATACATACGGCATTGCCTGGGGCCATATCCGCAGTGGAGGAGGGAGGGAGCAATGTTATCTAATTTTCCCCCATAATCAAATATGGATAGTCTTAAACATTTGGAGAAAATACTAGATAATAAGATTATAAACGTTTGCGACGGAAAAGAAATACCTCCTTTGAGCCAAGAGGTTCCAGTTTCCACGGCGTTAAAAAACCCCATTGAAAGCACTTTGAACCAGCTTTCACTCCTTCATGATTACAAATTCCAAGGCTATAATAAGAAAAATTGCATCTATTACATTCTAGATCTTATAGCTTTCAATCTCAGTTTTCATTTAATAAATTCCTTAAGTGCGACCTTATTATTGGAAAGCCAGAGCCAGATGGATTGGGACGCGTTTCTTTTGATTATGTTTTGACATCTTTTGACTATTATATATCCAAGTCATGTGCACTGTCTCCCTGGGTGCTTATCGGAATTAACATACGTCATTCAACACTTAATTCAGACTTTAAAACATTCAAACAAAAACATTCAAAGGTGGATTTCAATAACAGCTAAAGCATCAATAGAGCATCTGCACCCAGGTCTTACTCATCAAGTAAAAATCCAAAGAGCATTTCTACTACTATTTTTCACAGTATTCTACATTTCTACTACTATTTTTCAGATCTGTGCATCACAATAGCTTTCAGGTTCCCCAAGTTAATTTATTATTATATTAATTTAATCCATATTAAGGACTTCTCATTTTAATTTCTAGCATCCAATCCACTCGATAACCACAACCAAGCCAACAGCCAGCCAAAGAAGAGATCTTCACAAATTATCACAAACAGATTAACATCTGAAATGAATGAAAATGATAATATCTGGTTGCAACATTTCCGTGTTCACTCCTACATGTCCTAAAAAGATTACCTTCTTCTCTTCGATTTCTTCTTCAACACCCTTTGGATACCAAGCAACAACGCAATGACCTTTCTGGATTTGTTCTTCGTCGTCGTCGGAACTCATTTCATCATCTGACGATTGTGCATTTTGGAGCACCACACCGATCATGTCTGGATTTGTAGGATGTTCTACAACATCTTCTGAATATACTAAGCGAGGTGTCGTGGTCGCCATTATGTATCCTGTAATGAGAAAAGAGAGAGATAGAGAGAGTGAGTGTCAAATGCCTTAAAACTCCATAGCTTCAATGCCGTGGATGATGAATTATGCTACCAGGGTCTCAAATATGCCTTTAAACATTACTTACGCGCTAGAATTCGATTTACTAGAGAATGCATATCAGAAACGTTAATTTACTTCAGTCTAACAACGCATTTATAAACAAGGCCGTGTCTTGGCATTCGACAGCTGAATTGGGTTATAACTGAACATCTGTGTTTCAAGCGCTTCACCGCTGATTAAAGAAACAAAGAATGGCTCTTACAGAGTGACCAACAAAATGAAAGTGAAATCTGTTATATCTCAATCAACAAACAGCCTCTAACATAATCCATCCACTGTCAACATGTCTAAAACACGGGTGCGACGTAGTCTAAAAGAGAGAACGAGCAGCTGCCAAGTTATGTTATATTCTGCTCCACTAGACGTCCCAAATTAAGTAATGTTAAATTGCAGTGCATTCCCTAGATCAACCGGCCGTAGATCCTAGTTTTCACTCTAAAATTCCCCGGCTCCTCTGTCAAGGAGTCCTGCCAACATGCTTTACTATCAAATTTGCAGGTTTACTACTAAATCCGAACTTAAACTGGCCTACTCGAAATGGCTATGGATGATGTATTTTCGATCCTTTGCAGTTTTGTAGATTAAGTTGTGAAGGAAGTAGAGATGGCATGGGTATACCTATCCTACGATCAACCAAACACCCTCGTTGAAAATACAAGAAACTGCAAACATGATCACAAATGGTACCCTGTCTTAATATCTACGATCCGAAATTTTGCTAGCAGTTCTGACAAAAACACCTTCAAGTTCAATGAACATGCTTGTGTTCGTGCTGAGTGTGATTTCCACACACTCTCAGCAACACTTGAATTTGCGAAGAAGAGGTCTGTCAAAAGCACCGGTTCAATCGATTTAATTGTGGCCACTCATGGCTTCAATGAACCCAGCTTGACAATTTTCGACTCCAGTAAACAGAGTGTCCAAACAATTAAGCAAACAACTCTGTACTTAACATAGCAGTTGAGAGCAGCCAAGATTCATGTTTGAAGAATGAAAGGACAACATTTTTTCAGAGTAGTATGTCAGGCAAAAATGTTGAAAGTAGTAATCTTCCTTTAATGCTTTATCACTAAGTTCATGACACCTAAAACAATAAATGAGCCTGATGATTATAAGTTGGGACCACCAGTACCTGAGAGTGGGATGTCCAAGTCAATGGTGGACAGCCCTTGACATGGTCTTTGACATCTATCAAACCTTGACCTGTCTGAAATTCAACAAACATTTAAAATTCGCAATTTTCATGTAAATGGTGCCCTTGTACGCTGTAAAAAACGTGATGCCATTCTAATGCATGGTAAGTAGTGACATTGATAGAATTCTTGAGATTTCTCTCAAACAAAGTTTGCTGCCCTTGCAGCCCTCTAAATTTGTGTAAACATACGTCAGCAACGACTTGCAAGGTAATCAGCAGCAATCTTTGTCAATCCAACATCTTTTCCAATAGTGAGGCTGTCTTCTTTGACGGCAAATGAAAATGTGACTTCTGGCAGATTAACGCGCATGTTTCATAGGACCAGCATCGGTGACAAAATGGCAATGTAGAAGGAAACACCAGGACGATGCAACGATATGGAGTACAAAAGTCACTGTGATTCATATTCTCCAAATATGGACGGTCTCAAAATCAGCAGGTTAAGAGTAAATGCAAATGTTTAAACAAAATGTATCACTATTATTTCGCGAAGTCTTGAATTTGGAGAATGTAAATATCTGGCATTTGAACTCACCATTTTATTGTCTTTCCACTGTTGTACTCTCCGGAGATGGCACTTCATTTAACAAAGTAAGAATAGGGCATGCATAATCATATCTATAGCCAATCGGATGTACATCAATTGGTGTTCAAGGAAACGTAATTGATCTTCGCCAAATGTTTACGAAGGAGTACTCAAATAAAGAAGAGGACTGCATATACGGTTTTCCAGATTCCTTAAAGTCCTTGATTAAATATTTCTGAGGCTACTGTTGTCCAAATATTGAAGGCAGAGTTTAGCTTTAGTAATATTATGTGAGGTAAACTCTTCCTGAAGTTTCTTTTCCATAGCTGGTGAAATTGTCTAGTATTCAAGAACGTGACGTACATAGACGACGCAGCATTAGTCGCAGATTCAGAAAACAAAGTACAAGAGCAGCTACAAACATTGTCAATAAATAAAGTAAGAAGACAGGCTTAAGAATAAACGTGAACAAACACAAAGTGAAGTCCAAGTTGACAATGCGTTAATGCAGAAGATCAACAAATGTAACTATTTGGGTACAATGATAACATCTAATGGAAAGTGTGACAGTGAAATTAAAAGGAGAATTGGCAGGGCTAAAGACACTTTTCAAAAACAAGGAAAGGAACATACAAGTTATAAATAAGACTTCGTAAGAACTACGTACATTCGATTCTGTTACATAGTAATGAATCCTGGCCAATTTCACCAGCTAATGGAAAAGACACTTAAGGCTGTGGAGTTGTGGTTTTACAGAAGAATGTTTAGGATATCATGGATTGAGCAAATGATGAATGATGAAGTATCAAAGAGAGCAGGGACATTGATAAACATGTTAAGAACAATCAGGTATAAGCAGTTACTATTTATAAGGTATAGGCCATTTAATGCGCAAAGGCGAGATAGGAAATACTGTATTCACCATAGAAAGAAACGCAGGCTAATCTACATAAATAGTCTTATGTGTAAATATGGGTAAAGCAGAGTTACTGAAGCCCCCCCCCCCCCCCAAAAAAAAAAAAACCCAAAAAAAAAAAAACAAACAAAACGGAAATGTGTGGAGAATTGTCATCGCCAACATCCGAATTGGGAAGAAGAAGATATCACTTACTAGCAGAATGACAGAATGACTACAAGCCTTGTCGAAAGGGAAATGGTGATTCAGTGAGGAAGATTGATCATATCTTACTAACAGAATGATAGAATGACTACAAGCCTTGTCGAACGGGAAATGGTGATCCAGTGAGGAAGATTGATCACATCTTACTAACAGAATGATAGAATGACTACAAGCCTTGTCGAAAAGGAAATGGTGATCCAGTGAGGAAGTTTGATCATATCTTACTAAAAGAATGACAGAATGACTACAAGCCTTGTCGAAAAGGAAATGGTGATCCAGTGAGGAAGATTGATCATAAGAATATTCCCTGTCTTCAATGCACAGTAATGACGATAGTCTAACACTGCCGATAGATATCACTGTTTAAAGCACTACCAACCAACTTGGGCCAGTGGAATGCAGATTCCAGTAGAAATATAGTCAGATATTTGAATAATCTGTTCGAGTACTATTCGCGTTCCTTACCAATTGAAGTCATCAAATCAAGATCACGGTCATGTTAACAGTGCTGATCATAGATTTTTCGATCACTCCATTTGTGATGCAGTTCTTCAAATTTCTGACATCGTGACTAAAATCTGTCTTTACAGGGAGCTTTCAATCCTTACATTACCTCTCTTACAGTTTTTACAGGAAACTAGAAAATATCCCTGGTACTACAGAACTTAATGAGCCAATTAAACAGGCACCTCATTTTGACCAAGATGCTATTCGCCGACTCTCATCAGTTAATCTACATCACAGTACAATGGACAATTTACAAGAACAGAGAGGATGGAAAGATAGAATATCCAGCTAGCCACTTTTCGTGTTTATATATACATACAAAAAAAATGAAGCAGACATCCAGTAATGTTACGCATTTTGTTTCATCGAATTCTTAGCTTTGCAGATAGCCTCGCTATAGTCACGAAAATGATAATAGAAATTTTTTTACAAAAATACCAGCTTGTCAACTGCTGGTTATGTCATGGCATAGAAAATTTCGCAGTGCTCAAATAGAAAAGGTAACACCTCAAGCACGCCATGTATAACGTAGAGCTTGGCCTGTCACGGGGGCCATGCAAGTATGCACTGTATATATAAAGGACCAATTAAAAGAATGAAACCAAAGTGCGTGAGTATTTGTACAAAAATACACCATACTTGGCCTATGTGTGTGCATGAAGGTGCATAAAGAAATAGTACATCACGCATTAATGTAAACACCGAATCAACGTAAAGACTTTCAGCTCAAAGATGATATTAATGACTTCAAAAGGGAAATCAATCGTTTTTCAGAGACACTTCACGTATTGACAAATCACAAAGATCGCCGGTTATCAAGAAATCCACGTGGATGGCACCAAGGGAAAGTATCCTTTTAAAACATACTTAGATTGGATTGAGCAGGGTGTTTTGTCCATCAGAAGTGAAGGCAATAACTTTCCAAATATCTCTGCAGAAATGAGGAAAGCTCTCTCTCCTCGCTTAGGAATGACCCTGCCATTGTTATCAGGTCTGCGGAGAAGGGGTCAGCCATAGTAGTCTGGGGGCGAGAAGACAAATTAAAAGGGGCTGAGAAACAACTCTCGGACTCCTGTAATTACCTTGATGTTCAGCCTAACAAAGGACGAATTCCCTCCCTCGTTGCTAAAAGTAATAAATTTTCGCAGGCATTACATAATAAGGGACGGTGACAGACAAGGAGCTTAGCTACCTTAGTTTCCAGACCAAAAATAAGCTATATTTACTCCCAAAAATTCATAAGGGATTTTCATTGGCACCAAGTAAACTACCTATCTCTAAATTAGGTGAGGCTACAGAAAAGGCTTCTTAATTCTTAGATTGGCACCCTGTTAGCCAGTTACTCAGAGTAGTAAACCTACATATGGGATACCATGGATTTAACTAACAATATCAGCTGCCTGGGTCCAATACTGGAGAATCTTATCATCATGGCCAATAATGTTAGCACATTGTACCCTAGTTTCCCACTAAGATTAGATTTTACGTTCTTAGGAACTAGACTTAATCAGGTTGAAAATCCTGCGATTGAGGTCAATGATTCTGTAGCCTTAGCAGACTTCATACTTTCTAATAGATTTTTGAATTTGGATACCAACAGTACCGCCAGCTTTCAGGTACAGCAACAGGTACTGCACCTCCCTACACGTGTATTTGCATGGATCACGTTGAACAGCTTGCTATTGATTCAGCCTTCATTAAACCCTATTGGTGGGTCAGGTACATAGATGAGGTTGTGTTCATTAGGTTTGAAGTGGGGAAATACTCTTAAAAACTTCATCATACACCTGAACAGTGTGAATTCTAACATAAGATTTACCCATTAATCTTCCCTCACTTATGTCAACTTTTTGGAAGTTCAGGTCATGTTGCATAATGGGAAAATACACACATACCTCTTTGGTAAACCTACTCACGAACACAAATTCCTGCATGCCAAGTCGTGTGTCCCACATCACATGAAAAACTCAATTCTTTACAGTCAAGCCCTCCACATTTAATTTACTTGTTCCTCAGAAGCAAGGGTGGAACACAAAGTATGTTATCTCAAAAAATGCTTTTGGATAGAGTCTACAAAGCTGATATGATTCAAGAACAAATTGAGAAAGCGTTGGCAAAAGAGAGGGGAGAGTTGTTAGAAACCAAAAGTAAGAGAAAAGGGGAGGAGAGAGCCAGTTGATCCATACCTACCACCTTGTACCACGACAAGTTAAGGTCATTAAAAACCATTTTCAACCTTTATGTTTGGAACTGCAACTCTGCAATTGCTTTAAGGCAGAGCCCCAAGTGGTTTTCTGGACTGCCAAAACACTGAAAACACACCTGTATAGGGTCAGACTACTCCCTGTGGAATCTTACATAAACAGATGATTTAAATGGTCCAGAAAAGAATGCACGGCTTGCATCAACTTTTTGATGGTGATAAATTTAAGGCTAAAAGCAGAGAATTTATGATTAATTACCACATTACAACTAGACTGTAATTTCAGTAGTGTCATTTACTTTCTACAGTGTAAGGTATGCAATATAATGAATGTTGGGGAAACAACTACAGAGTGATGTTACAGGTGGAATAACTACAAAGATAATCAACAATAAGCCAAGAGTCTCTCACTTTTTTCAGCGGGAGCTACATGAGCATTATATTTCATTGTAGACATTGATTGTGGACATTACTATTGCACAATTTAGTGTGCACAATGGTTAAGTCTTTGTTTTAGGTGATGGAGATCCTTGGTTTGATCCCCACCAGTGCTGTAAGTACTTTATGTTTATTGAGTTCTATACTATGTATTTCATGACTGGGTGTGAGTCTGCCTGACAGCTTGACTGCTGAGAGTTCAGGATCGACTTCCTGGATATATGTATATAATTATATGTCAACAGCTCAATCCTCTATGTTAATCAAATTTTATAGGCTATCAAAAGATAAATAAACTTTGAATAAGGTTTTGATCAACTCTTCATTTTCATATATAATTACTCATGTATTGTACTCTCCAGTTTGAGAATCGTTGTGGGACGTGAAACTTGGAGTAACTGAGGTAAACTTTTGCAAGTCCTTTGATTTGTATGATTGAGATGATTGAGCTCTACAGAAATGTATTGAGCACTGTCGCAACGGTATTCTTAAATCTATTTTTACTGCTAATTACTCATGTAGATACACTAGCAATCACTGAATACATAAAACTCAGTAAGCATGAATGTTTATGGTGCTGGTTGGGATTGAACCCAGGACCTATTAATCAAAAATGCTGTAGTAAAATACTAAATTGTCCAATGGTGATGTCAAAAATTTGGGGAGTTGATCCCAAGCTCTTACCACCGCCAGCAACCTACTTTTTCCATTTTGCTCTCAGCTTCATCAGTACCTTTGTCATATACAACTACTACAGCATTTACATATAAACAACATAAAAATAGTTTGGCTATTGCGAGTGGGGAGCTTTTAGATCATAATTTCCTTCTTCTGACATCTGAACTGTCACAAGTTGCTGCCTGACATATACAAAATAAAATTCCTATGTGCCAAAGACTTCTGCCCTCATGCAAGTTTGGCAACACCTTGATTATTATCCCTTGAAAGAATTACTTAATAATATTGTGAAAGCATTGTAAAAACTTTAAAGGGCCTGCCTAAACAAAGTAATCACTAAACAATTTCAAAAGCTATCAATCCTACCTAAGCAAACTTATGTCAAGTGTGGAAACTATTGTAACAAGGTTAAGGTTACATTTCAATTTCATAAGATTTGCTTGTTTCCTTAATAATCAGTAAATAAACTTTGGGAATTGTCAACCTTGATATAACAGCATACTTGCTGCAATTTTTTTTAGATTGGCTTTTTAGGCAACATAAGTTACTCAATACCTTGACGTGGCAACCCTGCCTTGTATTTAGTAAAGAAGGTAAACAAAGTTACAATTGAATCACCCTCATTGACAGTCATGACATTACGTGACACTGTTTGTATGTGTAATGATGATTCTTAAATCTTCCTTCTTATGTAGTTACAGCATGGCCCTTTGCCATTGAGCAATCACATTGTTTGCTTGGCCTTGTTAGGGAATCCCCTCCTGATTGCTTAAGGTTTGTGTTCATGTCAGTTTCACAATACAAGGATTTAAGTTAAGCAATACAGCACTGCTATCAAAGTAAATTCATAACTTGGTATATTGCAATATCTTTTGGAGAAATAAGCATAACTTAGCCTCCTTCAGTTCTGTAGCTTGGCCTCCTTCTGAATGGTTAGAGTTGTTGCATTTGTTGGCATTAGTTGGCAATGAGTCTGTGTGACTTGGGTCTGTGTGATATGGCCTTTTGAACTGAATGTTCCCTACTGTGTAGTTGCTACTCATTTGTTTTAGATATGTTTGCTTGGGATGTGCTTTGTTTGGGATACATGTTTATGGAGTTGTAGCCTACATATTGTCATATTCAGGATCTACCACACCCTAAAATTATTGACATGCCTCACTGCTCAGTTGTTACACTATTTTGGTGTTTCTAAATATCAAAAAAAACCCCATAGGATGTTATTCTTCCATTATACAAACAACACAGTAGACATGAACATGAACATTGTTTTCATCAAGAGCCTTGCCTTAAGAAACCCCACTAAAGGTCATGGGCATTGGGCCACCATGATGCCCTTTTAGAAATCATAGAAAACATAAAAATACTTAGAACATACTAGCAATCAAAAAAACAAATGTTGAGGGAGTAATTAGGTCCTTCGTACCTGTTTCGTCACGTGATTGACACTTCTTATAGTCCATGAATTAGCCATTCGAAAATTTAGTTTAGTCGAGTAAGTAGGAGGAACTTGATGTCCGTAACAAAGTTAGAAATTTCATTATTTTTTTGTAGTACAGTACGATTCTGATTGTTATGGTATGTGTGCTTGTCTT